>SCDT01001307.1:0-31753 GCA_004143765.1 Drosophila melanica
TAAAAATATATATATATATGAATATATGTAACTATATATATATATATATATATATATATATATATACTGTGTGTATATAAATTTTGGTCTCAAATTGCATTTTACAGTTTGCACACGTTTTGTGGTCAATAAACATATGCGGCACAGGTTGTTGCCATTGTTATTGCTGCTGCCGCTGGTTGTGGGCTTAACGGTAATTTGTTATTTGAGACAGCGTTTTGTGCATATCGCTCATATCATTATGCAAACGGCGTTAAATTGTACAACCCGCGGCCAGGCCCAAGAGGCGAAGTCGCAGTACAATTGGAAGCCAATGCAAATGTACTCAAAATTTGGTTTGATGTGGAACCAGATCAAGGTGCAATATAAAAGAGCATATATTTAAGTACATAAATAGATATACAGTCAATTCACTTAAGTGCTATAATCACCCGATATCGGATTAAAGCTATGATAATATTTTGCACAGAAACGACTTTGCTGATAGCAGTGAAGATCTGCTTCAATGCGTTACACATTTCGTGACAAAACTATAATATTTTTGGCAAAAAGATAACATTAAGTTCAACACATATAATGCATAAAGAATACCAATTCCAATTTCTAGCAGTTCCACTTGCCGAGCGACCACTGTAAATGTTAGCCAAAAACTTGAAATTGTGCCAGAAAACTGTAAACAAAAAACCAATTTCTACGCATCTCTTCGGACTTTCTTTGTTCGCGCTAAAATTCGCAATAAGCTTAGCTGCTAATAGATAAAAAAATGCCGGATTTGGGGAGTTTCTACATTTAATTATCGTCAGGTGTCTCATTTCATTAGCATGTTCGACGCGTACGTCGCACTTTACGTCACCGTATCTTCCGAATGTGTCATCCGGCGTAGAACATTCGGCAATTCTAAATTAGTTCAGAGAACGCTTCGCTGAACGCAAAGAATAGATAAACAAAAAAAAAACATCAAAGTACAAATTGCAATTAGATTAACTTGGCGCATGCGCTGCTTTGGCAGCTGAACCGTGAAGCCGCGCAGCTCTAAAAACTGGGGCACAGCTGCAGGGCGCAACCCTTGCCTCGGTCCCCCACCCCTCACCAGCTCCCATCAAGCGGGTTGCATTGCTCAACGCGGCACACATTTTGAAATGCATTTCATTTGAGCGCATCACTCACACGCACTGTTGCCGCCGGCTGTTGCCCAACACTGTCTCTAATCTATCTCCAATTTCGCTCCCCCCACTCATGCTATCTCTCTCTATCTGCAGATGTCTTACCTGTACTCGACGTTCGCGCAGCTGGTTAGCGTACACTGCAAATCAACGGTGGGCGGCGGACTCCCAGTGAACCAGTGCAAGCACAATTTGCTCGGCTACGGCTATGAGAAATTGCAGACATTCTCCGATGCGCAGCTGGAGTTGCTCGATCCGTACCAGCGCGATGCCAATGGGCTGAGTGAGTATTGCATATTTATGAGTTATGGGCTCGAATCAACAAAAGCAGAAGCGTGGGAAACCGCAATGCAGTTCCGCGTGCGATAACACAAGTGCAGCCGCCGGCACCGAAACGTGTTTTCCACTAAAATATGATCCATTTAGCATGGGGCGATAAGAGTACGTGATTTTGATTGTGTCTTATGTCTTTCCGCAGTCTGGTCATCGATTATGCGGGATCATCCCAGTGCAATGCTGGTAACCACACGCAAACCACAGCCGCTGCCCACGCCGCCAGCATCCTCGCTGATCATACTCACACATCAGCCGCAGCAGCAGAATCCGCTCTTCGAGAGCAGCGGCAGCGCCAGCGAGCACAAGCACAAATACGCCATGGACATGGACATGGCCTATGGCTATGGCGGCAGTGAGCAGCCACCAGCAGCCGGCGGCAATCAGCAGGCGAGTGAGCTGCCTGTTGCGTCCGCCCTGACGGCTGAGCCACCGCAAACGTATCTGAGCGGACCGCTGGTCATCAGGCTGCGTCCGGATGGCACGCCCGTCGAGGAGGATAAAAATCGTCCGCTGCCGCGTGACGACGATCTGGAAACCTATCGCCTGGCCAACAGCGGCAATCTACCGCGTCCAAACAGACACCGCAAAATAGCCACCATCAGTGCACTCAAGCAGCAACACTTTGCGGCCATTGCTCTGCAGCGAGAGCTGCAGCCACCGCATACCCAGCAAGTGCGACGCCAGTTTCGCCAGACACAGCCGCAGTCCCTCCCACTGGTCGGTGGTGGTGGTGTTGGCTACTACTACGGCAAGGGGCAGGCGTAAATGGGGGCGAGCTGCGTGCTCCGTTTGAATTTGATTAGATCCTAGTTAGGCCTAAGCATAATGATTGAGTGTGTCGGGTGACTGCAAGAGAGATTTGAATGTGATATTTAGAGCGTGCATGTGAAATGCTTTTGTTTAACTGTGTAAATGGTTTCGATGCACTTGAGCTTTAATTGAATTTCGTAATTGTACAATTTATATAACAACGTTTAAGTTCTTCTATAATTTTATTTATTTGTGTGCATTAGCTTTAAGCTGAAATATAGAGATTCTTACAAAATAAAAAGCATATTTCATACTTTTATTTGAACCGTTGGCATTCGAAACCAGTTTAAAATGCTTATACATATATTGTAAATTTGTATTGCTTGTTTATGCAATGAAAGTGGCGATAACAAAGCATCTTCGGCTATACCGTATATATGTATGTGTGGAATCCAGTTCCTTGTCGCTTATACTTAAATCAACACGCGAGCGCCTCATTAACCCATATTATAAAAATATATGTGTGCACTTTAATCCGAATACAATGGAAGCAATGGAAAATGTGCCATAAAAGGCGAATCCGGTTCTGTTTCACATTTATCAACTGAAATGATGTTAATTCTGAAAAACCAGCAATTAGAACCGAATTTGACAATTACAATTGCATGTAATGCCAAATAACTGGCTTATCCGGTTGCCCTTTGCTTTGTACCAAATGCATATCAATATTAAGTTAATTGTCGATAGGGTGGGAAGGGGCAATTAAGATTGTATTTATCATTTTTATATAAATTATTATACTCTTAAAAGCGATGATTTATGTGTGCTTATTAGTTAAAATATTGATTTTTGCCGGACAGCAGAGCGTGATAAATTATGTCTGCTGAGTAACTTACATATATGTATATATATAAATTCAAAATGAAGGCGCGCTTAAATGCCAACGGCCAGTTGCAGTGTTGTAAAATAACATTAGTGCTTCTACTTTTTGTGCACACACTTGGAAGTATGATTTATAAACAAACAGCTGTGGCAAATTTTACTCTGGTCACACTTTAAGTAGAGCTGAAAGTACAAATGTAAAAAACACTATTAAAATTTTGCTTTAAAAGAAAGGGTAAATCAACGAATAGTAAATATCACTTTATCATAAACCGGTGCAGATAAAGCTACCGATAAGGTTTGTACAAAGTTAACATGAGTAATAACATTAATATTTGACATGACGCAGCAAGCGGGGAAGCCTAAAAATTCAATTCGCCATGAATCACAAATATATATATATATGTGCATCAAAATACAATTATCTAAGTGCTTGCATGTGTCAACACTAACCAAGCACAAATCATCTGGTCACATAGGTGTGTGGGTCATAGTTTATATATTTATCGATTAATCCGTGTGCTACTATAATTTCGTCAGCCTCATTTTAATTGGTTAAGATATTGGGGACTCCCCTTTAAAATGAACAGCACTCGATGCCATTTTGCGTGACTGTAAACAGTTTCGAATTTTCAGTCGTAGAACGAACGCAGAGGCGCAATGACCGAAGAGGATTCATTTGTCATACTGGGCAGTTCACCTTTGTCGTCGCTCTGCTCTCACGGGAACTCACTGCTAACCGATGCATTGGACAAGGAAGAAAATGGAACCGCTGTGGAAAACGTACAACAAACGGGCGGGACTGCCCAGACTCCCATTACTTTGAGTCAGCTGAGCACAATAACGGAGCAAGCTAAGTCCGCGGAGGTTAGTTTACCCGCAACATTGTCCTCTCAGCCAAGTTCATTGGCAGCGAGCTTTATAATGGGCGAGATAAATCCGGACGTTCTTAAGGTATGCATATACAATATACAATATTCTAAATTTACATATTCAGATTTTGACGATTGACCTATTGTCCAACAGAACAGTGTTTACTCGCAGTTTCCAAGCCTTTGTTCGATGCAAGCATGCGCCGAGGACGTCGTCAAGCTGCAGACAATGTTGACCGAGTATTTGACTTTAAAAAGTATGTCCAGTGTTATTCAGTTTGTGCTATATAAAAGTGCAAATCTGTCTTAATTTAGTAAACAAAAACAGCGGAATACAAAATTCCAACCTTAAAATGTAGAAAACAATTAGGGAATTTCTTGCCTAAATTACCACAGATTTGTATTTTTATATATTACAAGCTTGAGTAATGCTTTTCATACAATTAGGCATAACCCGCAAATTCGTAAGGCTTTAAAATAGCTGCCAGTTAAAATAGATCTCATCTACGATTATATATAACTTTATTAATACAGCCACTTTGGATAAAGTCAATCACACAATGTCGGAATATCACAAAATAACACAGCAATGGCGGAAAGAAGCGGCTACACAAAAGCAAGAGTATCAGGAGCAATTGCAGCAATGCCAAGCACAAATAGCCAAGTTAAATGCGGAAAATCGACAGCTTAAAGCGGACCTCGAGTCGTACTCGGAGCAAATACGTGTGGCTGAAGATATACACCAGAAGGAGCACGATGAGCTCAGGCAAAGTGTTTCGGAAAAATCATCGCTGATTAACAATATGCGTGCTGAAATTGACAAGCTGCAGCAGCACCAGTTGGTAAGTAATCGCAGTCTAGTTAATGTTAAAAGCAATAAACTATACATTTGCACAACTGCAATTCTTATCACTCTTCTTGGTGCGTGATAAGATACACCTGAATATTTTCCTTTTTGCGCAGTTGCTTTTGATACGAAATTAACATTTTTAACATTTACAGAATTCTTATGAGTATGTGCCTGATGACGGCAGTGTGGAATCTAGTAAGAATACAAACAGCGATGAACATGCGCGTCAAATCAAGGATCTGGAGCGGCAGATGTCAGCATTATTGGCTGAAAACCTGGAAATTAAGGACATGGTATGTGCTAAGCATAAAGTAATCGAATCACACTTATTTTTATTACTCATATAATCTACAGAAAAAAACGTATCTAGATGAAATTAATTGCTTGAAGGTAAACTTGACCAGCGCAGAGGAGCTACTGAATGCAACGCGTGCCGAAATCAATGTCTTAAAGGCAAAAGATGCACAAAAAGATGATGAAATTGCACACCTGAAAACTCAGATTGATATTTATCGACGAGACTTCGAAATGGAGCGTGCGGATCGTGAAAAGAATGCTGGCGAGAAGGAGCAATATTTGGTGGATCTGCGCGCATTGCAGCGACGCAACCAAGAGCTAATCGAGCAACTAGCTGAAGCGCACAAGCCCAGTTTCAGTTTTACACCATCTGGATTGGGCAGCAGCAAGATCAGCCTGCGGGATGAGCAGAGACCAGTAAGAGTATGCAATAAATCTCACTCTGTCTACAAATTGGTATTAACATATTTTTTAATCTGTTGCCAGGTTTTGGATCCAACAGGCGCAGCTGCCAAAACATCGGATTCTGCAATGCGGTGCCCCATTTGCTCAAAGTCGTTTTATGCTTTGACTGTCCTGCAAAGTCATGTTAATGACTGCTTGGATAAGAATTAAAGAATTATAGTTTAATGTAAATTAATGTTTGTTTAAAAAAATATATATATTATATAGATATTGCTTATTTTAAGTACGCCTAGAGTACTTTCTTGAAAATAATACCTTAATGCACATTTACACATATATACAAGTTTCTAACAATTAAGCAACGCATTAAAGTTTGCTTTGTATGGGTGGCATTTCCAGCGACCAGACTCGGCAGACATCTTGGCTTGCAACCAAGTTGTTTAGCACCTTTATATCTGCAAGACCAAAAACAGATGTAGTAAAAGTGTTTATTCAGTTCACTGTACGTACCACTGGTTTTTGCGAATTCCCGTAAAGTTAGTCGTATATCGAACGTTGGAATGGCAGTGTTAATATTGGGATAAATGATATCCTCATGTTTAATATTGGACACGCAAACGCCAAGAATGTGGCCATTTTGGTCAAACATTGGACCGCCGCTTTGGCCTGCCTGCACACTGCCGTCGGACATTATAGCGCCCTGATCACATTTGATAATGCGACCTTGGAATATGGACGGATTGAAATCGTACTTAAAATTAAAATTCACATAGTATGGAAAGCCAGCATTGTAGACCGTTTGACCCAAAGAAGCGCGATTGCGCGCCAAGCGTACGCAATAGGGCTCTGGCACATCTGGCGGTGCGGTGAGCAGGGCCAAATCATAGGCACGATTCTCATCAGGATTGCACCAAATAACATCCGATTGAAATTCTCTATCTATAGCACGGCAATGTACTTTTGAGTTGGGCTAAAATGTATACATAGTTAATCAGTTCTAAATACTATATGTTTTTGAGAATTTGGGTACCTGACCAACAACATGCGCGCAAGTTAGAATAAAACGTTTGTTCTGCACTTTGATAAAAGTTCCAGTGCCCTGTTGACCCGCCGACTCAATTACGACAATAGTGCGCTCCCCTTCGGATTGCGAATGGATCAAGTTAACATAATGCATATTATGAAACAATAAGTTACATACAAGCGAAATTCGATGGCTCTCGCGGTAGGCTTAACATAGTAATGGGCGTGCCCAGCTGTTCCATAAAATTGCGCAATAGATACCCAAAGTTGGCGGCCAACGTCAAGTTGACATTTTCCTGATCTCGCTGGAACGATGTGCAGATGATAATCCCTATGAGGCGGCTGAAATGGAGAGACATGCTTGGTGTCAATTGCATTGTTTTGGATCCCACATACTTACAGCTTATTGTTGAACACCGCTGCCCCCTCGCAGCCCAAAGGCAGTGCGTTCGACAGGCCAAACAGTGAACTGCCCATCACGTTGGACACCTTGCCAATGCTGATCGTTTTGTAGAAGTTCTCGAGGCCGAAGGGCGAGCACATGACCAGCACATCGTCGAGTGTGTGAATGGGTTGCAAGTATCGCAAGTAACTTGCAATGTGCTGAAGAAACCGTTTGAACGATTCACGCTCCTTCAACTCCCGCATGGTTAGTACCAAAAAACTGGACAGCAGAACGTTCCGCTCATCAGTGTCTGCATTCACCAAGATCTTGTGAAGATTTCGGGACACCTCTGCCGCACAAAACACGTACAAAGGCTGCGCAGTGTAGCGCGTAAGTATGTGACCCAGGTGGCCAGAATTCTGCTGTGTACTGCGATCCGTCAGGGGGCGACGCTGTCGATCAAAGGTCACCAGATAATTTAAATTGCGCAGCAGTTTGCCCTCTGCACGCTGCTCCTCCTGGACATCCACCAGCTTGCACTGCTGCAAGCTCTGGATTATGTGGTCCCCATCGCCAGCTGGACAGACGAAGGGCTGCAATATGTTGCCGGAGCTAATTATGATCTCATTATTGATTATAACCGCCGATTGTTTGGCAGACTGCTTGGCCGTTTGATTGGTCACTTCCAGCAGCGCGTGACGTATTTTCAGTAGCATTTTTAATAGTTACACACAAGAATTTCCATAATAGCACAGAATGCCAGCATTTAATTTAATTATTTCTTTGTTTTGAAAAACAATCACAAGCACAAATGCAAGCCGAATGAGAAGTTACGCTTCTTTGTTTATATGAGAGAGCAGCACTTAAGACAGAGAGAGCGCATAGGTGACGTCACGTACTGTGAGAACAACCTTTTACTGCATAGCAACAATCTAACAGCTGTTGCCTGTCAGCTGTAGCCGCGAATAGCAAAACATTTCTCATAACCTCAACATCAGATTTCTTATTCGGCTGCAGCACAACTTTTAAGTTGAGGCATATTTTTAATTATGTTTAAGTTAAGATTTCGACTGCTACGGCAGCTACATAGTAGCTGCTACAATGCCAAGCGTCATTTCACGCACAAAAACCTGCTGGAGCTGTCGGATCGCGGTTTTTTTCAAAGCATTTTTCCTGACACTGCGGCGTAAGTGAACAACAAAAGATTTGCTACAATTTTGTATGAAATTGAGTTCACACACAGACCAAAGATGAAGGAGCTCTTTAAGAGTTCACCACAGAGCATATATGCTGGGTTCGATCCCACCGCCGACAGTCTGCACGTTGGAAATCTACTTGTGATTATGGGTCTGTTGCACTGCCAACGTGCTGGCCACAAACCCATTGCGCTGGTCGGCGGCGCCACTGGGCTGATCGGTGATCCGAGTGGGCGGAAAACGGAGCGCAATCAGCTGGGCGAGTCTGTCATCGAAACAAATTTGCAGGCCATTGAGCGACAGTTGCACAAGGTGTTCAAGAACCACGAGGATTGTCTGTGGGATACACGAAAGAACAGCTCAGCGCTCCCGCCGCTTACGTGAGTTTTATTGATTTTTCTTGCCTAAAATATTCAAATTATTTCCCAATAGAATTGTTAACAATGCTGACTGGTATGCGAACCTAAATCTCATTGATTTTGTCGCCAATATGGGTCGTCATTTTCGCATGGGTTCGATGCTGTCGCGATCCTCCGTTCAGTCGCGCCTGGAGTCGGAGGATGGCATGAGCTTTACGGAGTTTACGTATCAGATCTTTCAGGCCTACGACTGGCTGCACCTGTTGCGTAAGCACAACTGTTGCTTCCAAATGGGCGGCTCCGATCAAATGGGTAATCTGATGACGGGTCACGAGTTGATCAGCCGCGTTGAGCGCAAGCGTGAAGTCTTTGGCATGACACTGCCAATAGTTACCAATGAGGAGGGTGACAAGTTTGGCAAATCGGCTGGAAATGCTGTATGGCTGGACGAAAATAAAACATCTCCATTTGCGTTATACCAATTCTTTTTGCGGATGCCCGACTCAGAAGTGGAAAAGCTTCTGAAACTGTTCACATTTATACCCCTGCCCGAGGTGGAGCAGCTGATGCGGGAGCACGCCAAGGAGCCGGAGAAACGCAAAGCCCAAACCTTGCTGGCGGAAGATGTTACGTTGCTGGTGCATGGCGGTGGGTAATGATTTGCTTTGTGTACAATCCTTTAATGCTTCTACTGCACACAGAGCACGGCTTGAAGCAGGCGGAACGCGTAACCAATGCACTATACAAGGGCAATGTTGATGGCTTAGCCGAGCTGAACTATACCGAAATCAAACAAACATTTCAAGGCGCCGCCGTGGTTGATATACTAACCGAACCGGGCATGTCAATTCTTCAGCTTGCAATGAAGGCAAAGTGCTTTCCTACAGAAAGTGAGTTATGCTCGTACAGAAAACACTGCCTTATATTAATACATATTTCGTTCTAGCTGATGCTGTTCGTATTATCAATGCTGGTGGCTTCTACATTAACCAAAAGCGTGTGCGAAACATTGCAGAAGTCATTACAACCGGCATACACATACTCCGCAACGGGGTTTCCCTATTGCGCGTAGGTAAACGCAACTTTTACATTGTCCGATGGCAATAGCTGAAATATATACACAATTTGTTTTCTAATATATAAGTTATATTTAAATATAAGTCTTCAACTAAGTGAGTACATATTACTTTGCTTTAGGCTTGCGCCAGCGTTGACGCGCCACCAACTCCTTGGCCTTCTCCTTTTTGAGGTCCTTATCGTAAAATTTGCCACTCTTTGTGAATGTCTTCTGTTCGTTGCGCATCTCGGCCAGCTTACGATTCTTCTGTTTGATTATATTCTTCTTGTTGGCCGACTTCTTTTTCCCCGCCTCTGATATTTGCACCTTGATCTTTCTGCCCTGCAGCTCTGTGTTGTGCAGCTGAAAGCCCTGTTGAAATCCAGCCAAGTCAGCCATTTCAACAAACGCGAAGCCACCACGACGCTTTTTGGGTATACGTATGGATTTCACTGCGCCAGCAATCGCAAAGTGACACTCTAGGTCATCCTTGGTGGTCTCAAAGTTCAGATTTGTCACGTAGAGAACGTGTCTGTTCACCTTGGAGGCACCACGAAGCAGGGAATTTAACTGATCGCTGGTTATCCTCCCATCGGCATTGTGATCCTCCTCGGACGTGGAGGCTTCGCTGTCATCTCCTGCGGCATCGGCTATTTGATCCACTTCCACAACATTGTTTTCATCCGGCTTATCAACGCCGTCTTCATCACTACTCTCCGAATCGCTGGGATTTCTTGTGGTTTCTTTGTCTACATAGGTACCTTCAAAAATCTCTTTGCGTTTCTCGTCGTCGAAGTTCCCCAAGATATCAGCAGTATCGTCGTTGACTGCGCGACGTATCTTTTTGGGCTTTATATGCAATTCCACTTCATAGTCACTGCTTGAGTCGGAGTTGCCGTCATTAGCGGCCATCGTTTTTAAATAAAATACAAAACAATAAATAAAATAAAAACAACTTCAGCACGTGTGTAACGTTTGTTTTTGTTGTGAATGTCTAACTTAGCTTACATGCTTCCTCTTTTCCAGTATTGGAAAAGTAACCAATTAGCGCGAATTTCAAATGTTATTTATATTTTCATTTTATTAATTTATTCCAGCATTTGTATCAAATTAGACATTGACACTAATGTGGCATGTAATCTGTACTGTGAAAGCGCACACTTCTTTCTTTTCCTTTTGATGGTTTTTTTAAGCCGGTTGCAAAACTGGCTTATATTTCTGGTGCATATGAATTAAAAGAAATGTTACACAAACCGGTCTAGTTTTATAAATATTATGCAAATTAACCTTTTCAGCGATATCATCTCATAATGTGATAAGCAAGAAACATTTTGTACATATTTGACATTATTTCATCATCATGTGGGATTCTAACTGTCGAAAACTCTTTCTTTCCAATTGCCTAGGGCATTTTAATTTTGTCTCGAAATTTATAAGGTGTAAAAAGAGACTCTTATATGCGACATATAATGATATATTAAGAAAAGTCGTTATTCAAAATATTAAAATACTGAATAATTGTGTGATAATCGAAAAAACGAGCTAAAATAATGTACGTGTATAGCTAACATAATTTAAATGACTGCACCGAAAAGTTTGCCTAATTAAAACAAAATGTTTCAGATCAAGTTTGATTAAATTAATATGCCAGTTGCCGGGCAAGTCGCGAAATGTCATCCGACTTTCGGATGACTATATAAGCATAGCTGAATTGACAATTTCATTAGTTCTGTTTTGCAGTTTGCTGACCAACAACTAAATATTTCTTTCAACATGAAGTTTGTGGTTGGTATCAATTTGGCAAATTAAAAACTTTATACAAATTATTAATAACTTCTCAATTAAAATATATATTTAGATTGTTCTTGCTTGCCTTTTGGCCGTTGCCTTTGCATCGGATGTCGTCGTTGTCAAGGAGCTCAATGAAGTTAATCCCGATGGCTCCAATTCCGTTTTGGAAACTTCCGATGGCACCGTTATTATTCAGGATGCCAAGCTGAAGGATCCTCATACTCTTTCTGTTACGGGCTCATATGAATGGATCTCAAAGGAAGGCAAGCCCGTCAAGGTCACCTATGTTGCTGATGAGCTCGGTTACAGGCCAAAAGTAGAGTTGCCTTAAAAAGTTTTTTAAATAACTCTGAAAGTGTAATAAATTGAATGAACATATGAAACATTTTGATTTTATTATTATTCTAAGCGGAAACTGAAGGAGTGCCGAGAACGTTCGGGTTTTTTCTTACTACCATAGAGTGTTGGAAAACGCCACTAGAAAAATATCGTAAACAATTTTGCAGCACCGATGTTGTGTTTGCTCTTCTTCGTTTTGCAGAATTGTTTAAACTTAAAATATTGCATTGTGTGCGATAAAAGCTAAACATATCCAAATAAAATATGGCCTCGGAATCTGATGCAATGGATTGCTCAGAAAACGTTGAAACTTCAACTAGGACAGCTGCAAGTGAATCGCTTTTACCGGCTGCGCAAAAAACCACTGTGGCAGAAATTGAAGCGACGGAAGAAGAGAATGAGGAGGAAAAACAAACAGGCAGCGAAAAATCAAGATCTTTCACTGAGAAATTGGATGAGCCACCGATGGCTTCAGAGAGTGGCCAACATGTCGAATTGACTGCCATTAAACGTGAAATTGATGAAGCTAAAGAGTCGGAAACGGAAGACAGCCGCATAACAAGTGCAGTTGCTATGGATCAGGATAAAAGTGTTTGCGAAATAACACCAAAAGACGATGCAGACTCCTCGATTGAAAAAGTGGATTCAGCCAAACCAGACGAAACTGATCTGTACAGCAGCATTGAGATAATCAGTAGTCCAACTACCGAAGAGCCATACACCGCTGACAAGGATAGCAAGAAGGTGGCCATCGAGGAAGCTGAAACCACAACAAAAGCAGACACGGGATTAACAATGAAATCCCTTGATGCGTCTAATCCAGTCGAAGCCGATTTGGATAGCAGCATTGAATTAATCGAAAGTCCTACAGCATCCGAGCAAGCCGTAAAAGGTACGGCGGATACCGATAGCAGCATTGAACTGATTAGCAGTCCGGACAAGGACGCCACTGAAGATGCCAACAAAGCTTCATGCACAGACCAGGCTGAAACTAAAATAGAAGGGGACCAGCCCAACAATACAAGCCCAGAGAAAGAACTAAAGAAAATGGACAAGGATGACAACACAGAGTCAAATACAAATGTAGAAGAGGCTAAAAAAAGCGCCGAGTCCCAGCTTGAAGCTATGCCAACTGAAATCACAAATGAAGAAAATGCGCCCCAATCTAAGGCGGACACCCACACCAGTGAAAATGAAGTGCAAGCGGAAACCGTAGCAAAAGAAGAACCACAAAAGCCAGAGCCCATGGAAACCGATGAGTTATCCAAGCCATGTGAAGAAGAAGAAAGCTGTCTAGTCGAGTTGAAAATGGAAGATGACATGGAAGCGAAGCCCGACGAGTCGGACAATGAAATCTACTACCAGAAGGATTGTCTTAATTGCAATTGCCAAAAAATGCACAAGCAATATGTGCGCGCGAGCCTTGCAGTGCTCAACTACTACAAAGTGCCCAGGAAGACGCACAAGCGTCAATATATATGCATGGGTTGCTATGATAAAGCGATGGACATGTACGAGGTGGGTTGCGGCAAAAGTAAACATAACTTAGCACCAAAACATTTATGCACATTCTTCTTAGGAATATACTGGTCACTTGGTGGCAAAGCAGCCGCTGCTCTTGCGCAGTTTCAGGCAGGACCATGCGGACTTTGTGGCACTGGACAGCAGTGACGAGGAGGAAAACAATGAAGAGCAGGGTAAAATCAACTTTATAAGGCTATCAACACATTACATTTAATGTTTCACCCGCAGATAAGCCAGAATTTTCGACAAATGATTTAGACCTTATTGAGAAGGAGCTCGAAGATGCCATAAAGACTGTCATGAACAGGGTAGAAATCGACGATCAAATAGCTTGGTCTAAGACCATTTTGCAAGCAAAATCGCAACGGATAAGTCGCGAAATAGAATTGGCCAACGATGAGCTGGGCAAGCTGCAAAACATGGCGGACAAAATGCACTTCGCCCTGTACAGCTCCTGTCAAGTGGTGCATAAACACATGCCGGCACTGGACCTGTACCAGAACATGAGCGATTATGTGGTGGGTGTACATGATAGCCAAGCAAAAAGAGCGTCATTAAGTGGATTTCTATATATTGCAGCAAGTGCCGCCAGCAGGTGAGATCGAGAGACCGCCCATCCAACTAAACGAGACATATTATGCGGTGAAGAACAAAGCGATTGCCAGTTGGGTGTCGGTGAAAGTAATTGAGTTTACAGAAAGCTCAACGGTGGGAGGCAATGTGGTGAAAAGCTACAAGATCAAGTATCTGAATACGCCTTATCAAATGGTCAAAACGGTTACAGCCAAACATTTAGCCTACCCTCAGCCGCCGCCCGTGCGCCTGACCATAGGTAAAGCAAGGCTATAAATTTATTCTTGTAAATTTACCCATCATTGACTTTAAATTCTTTGCAGGCACACGCGTCATAGCCTATTTTAATGGCAACACCACGTCGCGCGGCAAGGAAAAAGGCGTCGTACCAAGCGCTTTCTATCCGGGCATTATAGCGGAGCCTTTAAAACAGGCCAATCGCTTTAGATATCTTATTTTCTACGATGACGGATATACTCAATATGTGCAGCATAGCGATGTGCGTTTGGTGTGCATGGCATCAGATAGGGTGTGGGAGGATGTGCATCCCGGCTCGCGAGACTTTATACAAAAGTATGTGGAAAAATACTCGGTGGATCGGCCCATGGTGCAGTGCACGCGTGGCCAGAACATGAACACGGAGTCCAATGGCACTTGGCTATATGCGCGTGTAATCGATATTGACTGCAGTCTGGTGCAGATGCAGTTCGACGATGACAAGAATCACACCGAGTGGATCTATCGAGGCTCCCTGCGTCTGGGGCCCGTCTTCAAGGAGACCCAAAACGCGCTGAACAGCGCCAATGCCATGCAACAACATCGTGTGCCGCGCGTGAGTTCCGATTATCTCTCATAAAAGTAATAAGATGCTAACGTCCATACTCTTTACAGCGCACCGAACCCTTTATACGCTACACCAAGGAGATGGAAACCAGCAGCAGACAGGTCAACCAGCAAATGCGCGCCATTGCGCGTAAGAGCAGCGCGGCTCCGCAGAACGTCAACATGTCATCTTCGTCGTCAGCTGCAGCGGCCTCTGCCTCTGCTGCTGCTGCAGCGCGGAACACAGTGCGTCATCTAAACAACTCCACCATCTATGTGGATGACGAGAATCGACCCAAGGGTCATGTCGTCTACTTTACGGCCAAGCGGAATCTGCCGCCGAAAATGTACACGCCACACGAGTGCTCGCCCGGCTGTCTATTCAAGATTGTGCACCGGCTGGATAGCTACAGTCCGTTGGCCAAGCCACTGCTGTCCGGCTGGGAGCGTTTGGTGTTTAAGCAGAAGGCTAAGCGCAACGTTGTCTATCGTGGACCCTGTGGCAAGAGCTTCCGCAATCTGGCCGAGGTGCACATATACCTGCGTGCCACGGACAACGTACTCAATGTGGAAAACTTTGATTTTACGCCTGATTTGCGCTGCCTGGCCGAGTATTCAATTGATCCCACTATTGTCAAGGAAGCGGACATATCGAAGGGCCAAGAGAAAATGGCCATACCGTTGGTTAACTACTATGACAACACATTGCCTCCGCCCTGCACGTACGCCAAACAGCGAATACCCACAGAGGGTGTGCACTTGAATCTCGACGAGGAGTTCCTAGTTGGCTGCGACTGTGAGGACGATTGCTCGGTAAGTAAGCTGAGTCTCAATTAAAATGACAACTAACATGTTTTTTGCTTCCAGGACAAATCCAAGTGCGCCTGCTGGCAGCTGACGGTTGCGGGTGTCCGCTATTGCAATCCCAACAAGCCAATCGAGGAAATTGGGTATCAGTACAAGCGTCTACACGAGCATGTTCCCACAGGCATTTATGAATGTAATTCGCGCTGCAAGTGCAAAAAGAACTGCCTGAATCGAGTGGTCCAGCATTCGCTGGAGATGAAGCTGCAGGTATTCAAGACCTCGAACCGGGGCTGGGGCCTGCGCTGTGTCAACGATATACCCAAGGGTGCATTCATATGCATTTATGCCGGCCACATGCTCACCGAGACCATGGCCAACGAGGGCGGTTTGGATGCGGGCGATGAGTACTTTGCCGATTTGGACTACATTGAGGTGGCCGAGCAGCTGAAGGAGGGCTACGAATCGGATGTCGAGCAATCGCCAGCGGAAGAGGAAGAAGACACCTTTGTACCGGATCCGGAAGACGATGCTGACTTCATGCCCGCCAAGTATTATCAGCCACGCAAAAAGGACAAACTGCGCACCTCCCGCAGCAACTCCAACCAGTCCAATGAGCTGGACTCGCAGGAGCGCGCCGTGATTAACTTCAATCCGAATGCGGATTTGGATGAAACAGTGCGTGAGAATTCTGTGCGGCGGCTCTTTGGCAAAGACGAGGCGCCCTACATAATGGACGCAAAGACAACCGGCAATTTGGGTCGTTACTTCAATGTGAGTGCGTGCGTGACGCCTTGGGATCACCATTAATTACAATTTTCCAATTGCAGCATTCGTGTGCGCCCAATTTGTTTGTGCAGAACGTGTTTGTGGACACGCACGATCTGCGCTTTCCGTGGGTCGCTTTCTTTTCGGCCAACCACATACGCTCCGGGACCGAACTTACCTGGAACTATAACTACGAGGTCGGCGTGGTGCCCGGCAAGGTTCTCTATTGTCAATGCGGCGCATCCAATTGTCGCATACGTTTACTCTAAATATGTATACATATTATGTCTATTTATGGACTGCTACAGGTAGTCAGCAAATTAAGCATCAGAAAAATAAATAATAAAAAAACTAAAAACGTTGCAGTCGGATGTAACCGACAGCGCAATACCCGTTCATAGTGTAATTACAACTAAAACAAGTAAATGCCATAAAAATGTGAAAATCGGCTCAGTTTTGACAAAGTTATGGGGGTTTTAAATATGGAAACACGCTATATATGTGGTACATTTTGTAAATCAGATTTACAATTAATTATAGATAGGAATATTTGAAATATTTAAACGGCCGTTTTCCAATCTGTTCAGTCCCACTCAAACTGTATGCGCTGCAGCCCTGGCGCCAGTGTTGCTAAGTCTGTAGTTGAATTTGTAATGTTGCTCAGCACTAGTTAGAGGCCGATGCTGAAAAAGGCAAAAGCAAAAAGTTAAATTTCAAGTTTGTCATTAAATTGTAGTCGTGATGTGCGTAACTGCAACACTATAACTGTTCAGGTTGTACGTGCAACTCGCAGCGTTTCAATATAAAGGTGGGTGGCCACGGTGCAACGATACAGCGTACCCCACAAGCACACTAACACTCACACACACACACTGAATAAGAGCGAGTTCCGCCCTCGCTTTACCCTTATATACCCAATAAGAGAAAAAAATCGATTTTGTGATAGTGATAACAGCGCTTACGCTTACGCTAACGCTTACGACGAGAGGCCGAGGCACAATTTGAGAGTAAAGCGTGCTTGTACTGCGTAACGGCATCAGGATGAATCTGGATTTCACCAAGGTGTGCGGCAAGCACAATCCAGTCTACGAGGCATACTACAAACAGGTAAAAAAAATTGTGTGTGGCGGGCCAATTGCAACCCCCCTTATTGATTTTTTGCGCGCTTGTGCCCAATTTTTCAGATTGACCCAAAGGGCACAGGTGCCATTGAGGCCATGACTGCGGCAAAGTTCTTGAAAAAATCGGGTCTCAGTGATGTGGTGCTCAGCCGCATCTGGGATCTGTCCGATCCGAATGGCAAGGGTTTTCTGGACAAGCCAGGCTTCTTTGTCGCCCTTAAGCTGGTTTCACTGTCGCAAGCGGGCCAGGTGGCCAACATGAACAACATCTACATGGACACAGTGAATCCGCCCAAAGTGGTAAGTGGCGATTACACAACAAATAACCAAAAGAAAAGCCCACATCTTATCTGTGTCACATGCTCTTTCAGGGTGAAATACCAAAGGCAATACCCTCTCGTATACAAGCGGTGCCGGTTGCAAACGCCGGTGCCGCCACTGGCGACTGGAGCATCAGCGTCATCGATAGGCTCAAGTACGAGCAGCTGTTCGAATCGCTGAATCCGCAAAACGGCATGTTGCCGGGCAACAAAGTCAAGGGCGTGCTGATGGACTCCAAGTTGCCGATGAATATACTGGGCACCATTTGGGATCTAGCTGATCAGGATAAGGATGGCAATTTGGATAAGCACGAGTTTATTGTGGCCATGCATCTCGTTTATCAAACGCTCCAAAAGCGCACAGTGCCCAATGTGCTGCCGCCGGAGTTGCGCAAGGCGCCGAAACCAGCGATGCCCCCACCGCCAGTGGTAGCTTCTGGTGTTGGTGCTGCCATGCCGCGTGCCCCCAGTGGCGAGGGATTCAGCGATGGAGGCTTTGTCGCCAATTTTCCCAAAGATATTGCCCCGCCGGCAGCTATACCACCATTGCCCGTTGCTGTGCCGCCCATGACACGCATTCCACCAGTGGGCGCGGTCAGCACACAACCGCTAATCCAAACTGATCCACTGATACCGATTGGGGCGCCACCGTCGGTGACAGCCAACGCTGATTGGGTTGTCAGCACGATTGAGCTGCTGAAATTCGAAGAGATATTCCGCCAGTCAGATTTGGACAAGGATGGCCTTGTCTCCGGTCTCGAGGTGAAAGACATATTCATTAAATCGGGTATACCACAACGCAGCCTGGCAGATATCTGGTAAGGAATGCAATTCTAACTTGATTTCTGGAAGCAGTTCTTAAATAACCCCAACCCGCTCTTGCCTTCAACAGGGCACTTTGCGATACCAATCAATCGGGCAAGCTAACCGTGGAACAGTTTGCTTTGGCCATGTGGCTCGTGGAGCGCAAACAGCGTGGCGTGGATCCACCGCAAGTGCTCACGGCCAACATGGTGCCGCCGTCTATGCGAGCCATAGTCTCGGGCGTTGATGTGCAGCCGCAGGAGGCAAAGCCTACATACTCGAATCCCGAGCTGGAGATGATATCGAAAGAGATCGAAGAGCTGGCACGCGAGCGACGGGCCCTCGAAACGGAAATCGCACAAAAGGAGGCCGATGTGCGTATTAAGAACGGCGAAGTGCGTAGTCTGCAGGTAAGTCAATCATTGTTAATCATTCATAAAGAATAAGTTATTTTAAAAATAATTTTGTTTTGCAGAGCGAATTGGACACATTGACGGCAACGCTGAAGCAGCTGGAAAATCAGCGTGGGGAGGCCCAGAAGCGTTTGGATGATCTGCAAGCTCAAGTAGTTATCGTTGCATGATCCCTGCTTTAATTGCTTTGATATTGGGTTTAACTTTTCCTTTTCTTTTAATGGGTTTAATTTGAATACGATTTCCATTTCCCTTTTCTTTATTATGTTCCCCCATTGTTAACACAAATCGGCTTGCAATTATTGTTCCCAAATTATTCATACTAAATTGGTGAATGCCTATATACTATGTAACCGTTATGCGTTATGTTAAGGTTACCCAAAATCTGGCCGTGCTGGCCAATGTAAGTCTTGACATAACCCGCACCAACATTCAGGTTTGTTTATTTTTATGGTTTTTTTTTTTCGCGTTGTTTGTGCTTTTCGTGTGTATGTTTTGTTTCGTATATGTTTTGTGTTTATTGCCCATTTGTTAAGTGTGCTAGAAACTGAAAGAAATGGTATATATTTATTTAACTTGAGGTTAATCTGTTTGCAGGTGAACAAGATACGAGATCAGTGCCACAAGCAGGAGGAAACCATTAACGAACAGGAGGGTGAACTGAATGCTAAACGCTCGGAGCTGCAGAAACTCAAAGATGAGGAGTCGGCACTGCAAAAGGAATATGATGACAACAATCGTGAGCTGTCCAAGCTAACCAAGCACCTGCAGAATACGCAGCTCCAAATTAGCTCCGTAAATAAGAGCCGATGAACTGTGTTTTTATGTAACTATAATATATGTTTTGGACTCTTACAGGTTCGTTCCATGGTCACTCAGCTATTGGAAACGCAGCGCCAGATGACCGATGCGTTGCTCATTTGTCGCGCCGCCATGGAGAATCAAAACCCTGAGCTAGTTTCGGATTATCAGCTGAAGATGGAGCCCGACTTTGATGAGGCGCGCAAAACGATGGAAAAGGAAATCGAAGTGCCCAAAGATGATCCATTCGAGGAGAATAACAGCGGTGCTGCCAACAAAGCCACTAATGGCTTTGGCAATGATCCTTTCAGTGGACAGGCCAGCAAACCCACGCCCGCCATTAGCACTGGCTTTGATGATAGTTTCAATATGGGCTCCGGCTTTGACAGCGGCTTCGATGCATTTGGCCAGAGCAGCGGCAGCGGCAGCGGCTTTGGGCAAACGCAACGTGATCCATTTGGTGCCGATGCCTTCGGTGCAAACAAATCCAATGCCATAACGCCGGAGGTGGGAGCTCTTTAATGTGATTTATTTAGATAAATGGATTTTATATATACCTTTATATGCATGCAGCCTGGCAAGGATGACTTTGGCAGTGATCCGTTTGCGGCGCTGCACGCGCCGACGGGCCAGGGACAGGTGCTCAGTCCCAATGCGCAACGTTCAGGCCCACCACCCAGACCGGAATCACCTAGTCCAGCATTGCCGCCAAAGAAGTCCAAGGTGCCGCCACCCAGACCAGCTCCACCACGCGCAGCACAGGTAAAAAACGATCATGAATAAATTTCTTATTAAGCTAATGTTCTATGCATTTAAAGCCAACGGGCGGCTTCGTCTCTGGCACTGCCGGTGGAGGCGGATTTGCTGATTTTGACGACTTTGACAATAAGGTTGGTAGCAAGTTTAATGTACATTGGGATCGGTGGTAATGCATGCACACCGCAAATCAACAACAATTAATATGGTTAATTAGTTCAATTTATTCACTACTGTTGAGTTTTTGTTTACATTTACATTTATATGTATATACACATATATATATATATAAATTATTATTACTATTCTTATCGTTATTAATTTTTATCACTAACCAACCATTAAACAAAATTTTGTAGTTGTGTTAATTTTTGATTTACATACAACACTCACNTTTTTGGCGCCCTGCTGTTTAAGTAGAACTCTTGATTTGATTTTGTTAATAAAATATGAATTACATTGCTTATTGATTTGGCCAATAACGCAAGAGGTATTTGTTCCTTAATCACATTGCCTTAACTCTGCTGCCCGTACGAAACTAACTATTTGCTTTCATCTCTTGCAATTCTCTATTTTCAGTGAACATCTTAATAATTATCATATTTCAATAATGCATATACATATATATGTATAACGATATATATATATATGAATAATATAACAAAATTAATATAATATAATACTAATACACACTCAAACACAGACACATACTCAGTCAGAAGTTGAGCCTAGCAACAAATTTTAAGCGTACAAAACTAATTGCATATACTATATAAACATTGCATATAAAAACCATATATCAGAGTTCGATTCGGCATCGTATTCGTATTCGTATTCGTATTGCACACAGGCCGTTATCATACTCGCAATTCCATGCCTAATTAGATAATTGAACTAAAGCGAATTCGAAAATCAGAAAAAGAAAAAAACAAAAACAAAACTAAATCAATTGATATGTCAAGAATTCAGAAAACGTTATGTCGTGTTTAATGTAGTCAAAGATTAAAGTTTAAATTTACGCGTCACATTTTGAAATGTTGTGCAATATTGTATTTAACTCAATTAAAAACTTATCCTTTTGCGAGTCGTCGATTATTTATTTTTTTTTTATTATTATTGACCAAATAATCATATTGTCATATATAATATAATTCCTAACTAATTAAGTGCACGCCAAAACGTTTAGTTTGGATGAAATTCTAGTCCCCAAATGAATGATAGATTGATATATAACTCAAATAAGGAATTTAAATGCAAATTGTTGTTGTTTCTGCATATGATACTAAAGTTTATAGCAATTATACAATACACATATATATAATTGCTGTTCGACATCTACGTTAGCCCATATACAACTATGATCACATACATATATATAGCTCGAATTTCATTAGCATGTAACTTCCACGATTGCTTTACTGTTTATTAACTAATTTTCCAGAAATCGAAGTTACATTAAACTCGTACTTGTACTCGTATTGCTTTCCGACTTGAGCCACAGTATCAGGCGGTAATTGAATCAAATTGTTAATACCTTAAAGACACGTTGCCATCGACTAGGTATAGGAGCATAGGATCGAATAAACATTTGTTTTTCGTAGACAGACACTCTCGGGCCATTACTAAACGATAAATGATAATCTAGTCCCTCTTTGAACTATTGTTTGTATGTTATGAATCTATTATACGATATTTGTTTGAAAGGCATACAAATAGATATATTTATATAAATATATATACAATACTTGCATACACACCAGGAAACTGTTCAGATACCGAAAACTAAAGCTTCCCGTACATTGATTTTAACGTTTAATACATACATACTTATACATATAATGGGAACCCTACTAATGTATAACACAAACAAGTTTTGCATTAATTAAACAAGAAAAAATATCTATGTTCAACATCATAAAAATAATAATAATAACAATAATAATACATATAACAAGTGAGTTATGATAAACAAAATATAACCATAACGAAAATAAAGAAACATTTTTGTCGCATCCGGTTATATCAGCTTCTTTTATGCAGGCGTAATCTCCTCTCTTCCACAGCAGCTACTCCACCCAGAGTGTATATATTTTTAGCGTATAACTTAGCTTAAAGCGTGTTTTTTTTTTATTTATTTATGGTATTTGGTTTTAAATCCTTGTACTATTTTATATATATTTGTATATATTGACTTAATACTTAATTTTATTTTTGTTTAATTTAATTTTATTTACGTTTATTTTTATCCCACCGCCACACAAACACCGACTGTTTTTTTTTTTTCGTTCTTTTTCTTCTCATTTTACCCACTGACACAGCTACAAAACATTCCAATAAGTAATCCAAACACAACCACGCCCATACCGGCGCTAAGCGCTACGCTGCTCGATAGCTTCTCGCTGTTCGACGATCCTCAGAGTCCGAGTAAGGCAGCCAGCACAAGCACACCAACACTGCCACCGCACCCACAAGCCTCCCACACACTGCTAACGACTTCATCGGCATCGACAACGACATTGACACCAGAATCCGCATTAGCATCCGCATCAACATCAGCATCCACAGCAGTCAGCACAAATAACCAGCATTTGTCGCGTTCCAATACACCGCTGCAGACACAGGCAACCACCGCAACGGGAACTGGCGCTGGCCTCTTCGATGCCTTTGGCAGCAGCAAGCTGGCGCCCACGCCAGTGGCTGCTATTATACAGGGACCCACAGACTTTAAGGATGATCCCTTCAAGGACTATCGCTATGAGGACCCATTCAATATTAAAGATCCGTTTGCGGACGATGATGAAAGTGCGTTCGCCGCAAGTGGTGCCAGCAAGAAGAATTTCGCCGAGGACTTTAGCTCGGAGGGTGAGTTTGGGTTAGCTAACAAATCAAATCTGTGTGTACTAATGCATCCTTGTCGCTTGCAGATGAACTGGCATCGAAACCCGTTAATAACAATAACAAATCAACGAGTGCAACACCGCTCGGCAGCGAATTGTTGCAACAATTTGATGCCTTCAACCTGAATTCCAGTCCGGCGCCTTCGCATCATTCGAGTGCATCGAATCACAAGCCGCTGGATGCATTCGCCGACTTTGATGACTTTGCGCTGAACAAGCCCGCAGCAGCTAGCAATACGACAATTACGTCCACAGGGACAACGCTTAGCAATGCAACCACTAAAAAACTAAATGATTCCTTTTTCAACGCATTTAATGACAATTTCAATGACAACAACGTGGATATGGACTCGAAAAAAGCTAAATCCAACGAGCATATAAAGCCCAAGTCTCAGGTGGCTGCTTTTGATGCATTCGCCGTGACCAGCTCAACGACACCAACGGACTCCAAGCTCTTTGACGCCTTCAATGACAACTTTGAGGATAGCTTTGGAAACAATAAGCCCGCAAATTCAACGACCTTGGACAACAATTTTGCTAAATTTGATGCCTTCGATGTTCACAACTTCTCCAGTGATTTTGGCAAGGCCTTTGACGACTGCAATGACAACAAGAACAAACACAATGGCAGCGCGGCGACTGGCAGGACGAGCAAAGAGCCGCCGAGCAAGGCAACTGATAAATTTTCCGCAGACTATTCAAAGCCTGAGAGCTATGATGCCGATCTGGAGGAGGCACTAAAGCGCAGCATGCTCGACAACTGAATAAAAGCCCTCGCAAAAACAAAAAAAAAAAAAACAAAAACTTAGGAACAACAGAAATGAATGTGATGTTGCACACGAACAATCTCTAAATAACGACTTGCATGTCCGCATTAACCAGCTATGTATATGCATAAGCATACGCATATATTATATTAGCTAAACTCACTATTAAGCAACTTTCCAAATTGTTAAATATTTCTTTTTGTTTTCAATCGTTATAACTAGTTTATTGAGTGCTCCACAATGACGGCCGTATTATGATAGTCATTGTGTATTTATATATACATACATATATTCCATAGTGTATACACACTGATTGTCTAACAACGACAACAAAACCCCAAATGCTGGTATTATATTCATTACAACCATATTTAGAAGTTATATGTAATCGACATACTCGTTAACGTGATCTAATACTCGCGTTTACGTTTACACATGTACCAAAACTCTATGAATAAACCAAGAGAAATATACTAAACGCCTCTCGCTCACCAATACGAAAGCAGGTGCATATCTGCAGATCTCTGTTCTAAACTCTGCCCTGCTCTCTGCCACTCTCACTCTCTCATTTTTTTTTATACGTTGAGCGTTGCTCGCTGCTCGTACAAATTCGTTACTTTTCATTTTCAGTCACGTTTCCGAGTTCACCGCGAACGGTCATAAAAGAAAAAAAAAGAGGAAAACTTGTTGCTTTTTTGTTTTACATATATACACTATGTAAGTATATAGTCTATATATAATGAATGCGCAAAAATCTGTAGCCAACATAGGGGGGGACTCCTCTAAATTATATACGCCTTGTTTATTTGCTCTGTTCTCACGGTAAACACACGCACACATACGTGCGCATAATCGTTATAAAAACAACAAATTGCCGGCAGTGTTATTGTTATTGTGTGGGTTTCAAATAAAAAGGCACGATCTGGCCGTATTTTTCCTATTAGTTTGTGCATGTGTGAGGGTGTGAGAGTGGCCCCTTACTAATTAAATTTATATGTATGTATGTGCTGCGCTCTGTCGCTTTTCTCAATGTGAATATATTATACGTATATATGTATATATTGACTTGACTGGGGGCACAAAAGTTAGCCGGTTAGCAGCTATACAGATAAGTACAGGTGCTCACGCATATACAGACATGCACACCTACATACATATATGTGCATATGTATTGGTATCAGCTTATCATTGGGCTTTGACTTATCAGTTGTTGTTGTCTCACATAACCATAAAGCATTCGTTGCGCCCGTTGCAAAGGGCAGCGAACATTACTCATACGCCGCGTTTTGCGCCCAGCCATAGCGGGGCCTTGTTTGAGCTTCACCTAATATCTATGTAATTGTGATCTCAACATTTAGCTGCAGCCATGTCAAAGCCAGCCCTATACTATGCCACATTGAGTCCACCGTCGCGCGCCGTCTTGCTTACCGCCAAAGAGATTGGTCTTGAACTTGAACTGCGGTAGGTGCCAGCTTGCCCCGCAACGCATTTGGCCAATTAACAAGCCACATTTCTGTTTGCAGTCCAATTAACCTACTGAAAGGTGAACATCTGACGCCAGAGTTTGTGAAATTGAATCCACAGCATACCATTCCCACATTGATCGATGGCGATGTCACTATTACTGATTCGCATGCCATTTGCTCCTATCTGGTCGAGAAATACGGCAAGTCGCACGAGTCCCTGTATCCCAAGGATCTGGTGAAGCGCGCCACTGTCGATGCACGCCTGCACTTGGACTCGGGCCACCTGTTTGCCCGTTTGCGTTTCCTTTACGAGCCGGTGCTCTACAATGGCTCCACGGACTGCTCCATCGATAAGATAGCCTATGTGCAGAAGTGCTATGAGATACTGGAGGGTTTCCTCAAGGATCAGACATATTTGTGCGGCAACGAGCTGACCATTGCTGACTTCTGCTGTGTGGCCACCGTGACGTCCGGGAATGATGTGGCGCCCATTGATGAGTTCAAGTTCCCCAAGGTGCATGCCTGGCTGAAGACTCTGGCGGAGCTGCCCTACTACAAGGAAACCAACGAAGAGGGCGCCGAGGAGTTGAAGGCACTCTTCAAGTCCAAGCTGGCCGAGAACCGCAGCAAGTAATATCAGTGACAAATATTCAATATAAATCTATACACCATATACACACACACAAAGACAAAGAAAAAGATGTACACAAGAGCGGTGCTTGAATAAAGTTAAGTTAAATGATATTCAATAATTTTTGTTTACTTTATTATATTGATACACGTATTAAGTCCTATTATATTATGTCTTTATTACATACAATGCACATACACTTTAATCCCTTATTATATTACGTCGTAATTTACATACTAATATATTGTAAATATATATCTTACATTATATTTAGCAACAATATTCTAAAAGGTAACGGAAATCGCCCTGGGATAGACCGAAACGGCTAAAAGGCAGATCGGTGCTTGGGTTCTTGAATTTGCAAAGGGTTTTCTGTCAATTTTTGATTTTTTTTTCTCCTCTTTTTTCTTATAAGCAAGCGCTTTGTACATATTTATAGGTATGTACGTATTTAGACAGGGGTGGATGATTCTATAACAGTGAGTAAAATACATGTGATGTTTTCAAACATATTCTAAGTATATAAAATATAAATATAAAGAACTGGTATCACGGAACCAAAGTTAAAAGCTATATCTACAGAATGGAAAAAATACAAATTCGTTTGAAGTCCATCAACACCGCTGAGCCAATGGAGAGACTGCAGGATCGTTCCTCACTTTTCAGAGCCGCCATTTCGTTGAGCACGTTGAGGCAGGGCTAGAGCAGGCAGGCTGGCAAGCAACGGCGGTTGTTGGGAATGAAAAGTCAATGAACGGCACTTGAGTTGCCTACAATGCGTATAAAATATAAAATGGGTAAACAGGCTATCACGACGCACGCTCGTGCACAAACAGCACAAAACGACACTCTATTACATAAAGTGTGTGTTTTTCTGTATGTGTGTGTGTGTGCCTTGTATCAGTTCCTAATCTCGGCGGAGCAAGAAACGCTTAATGCTCTCCGGCAACGGCAGCCGCGCAATGGCCCCCGTTGCGATGTGCTCCAATATGACGTTCCGACAAGCACTTTGCAAGGACAGAACTGAAAGTGCAGTTATTATTATTAGCATATACGTGTTAGAATTAATATAGAAATCTAAAATCTTACTGCCTTCCAACTGTATGATGCGTATTTGCTTGGTTGTGCCATAAACATCGATGACAACATATAACGGTGCTCTATTTAATGGTATGTCCTTTGACACCGGACCCCTGTCCACTCCATTAATAATGAAGTGCAGTTCGCCCTTGGATGCATCGTACTCTGTGGGCACATACATGATGCCGATGCGTGAGCCTCTATCTGTGAGCAAAATATCTGAATGGCCATTGTCCATTGCGGGACGCAACAGTCTCTTGGGCAGCAGGCCGCGCGGCGTGCGTACGTGCGTTGCATCTCCCAGCAGATTACCTGTGGAATGACCAGTTGTCAATGTTCTGGATAATCGATGGGTTGATGTAGTGGTTACTCACGCTGTGGCAGCTCATTTGGTACGGCCTCCATGCTGTCGCCGGTTTGCTCTTGTCGTTGATTCATCTCGAATTTTGAGATCGGGTATATCCAACTGTTGCCCAAATTGGCCAAGTCAGGCAGGGCAAAGTGCGGCAGTCCCTCGCTGCGCATGCCAATCACATTTGGAGTGAGCTCTGTCAGGCCCAGACGCATGTGCCCCGACCAGCCCCGCTCGATTTTCTCAATCTCTACGAGAAATATTTCACCGGGTGCCTTATGTGTTGCATAAATCAGTTAATATTCGTGCCACATCCGAGTCTCGCCATATAGATACACATAATTTAGATTGATGGAACTTACCAGTGGTCGCTCTGAGAATGTCAGCGCATCGGCGAAGCTGGTGCGGCGAAAGGCGACTGTTGCATCGTCCTCCAAACGTATATTGGCGCCGTGGTACTGATGAAACCGAAAGAGCTGACGTCCCCACACACCAGCAACGGCACCAGCGCCCGTTGTTGCCAGTTTCGCATTGTTCATGGCTGCTGCTGCCTCAAATTGTTCGCGGTCCGCCTCGTTGTTGCCGGCAAAGTCAGCTAGATGTGGCGCCTGATGGTTGTCATCAACGGCTTCCATGTTTTTTGGTTGTATTTGTTTCTACCATATGTATTTTTTATTTGTGTAAATTTTTAGTTGAGCAGAGGTTGACATGCGACAGTGTTTAGCAACGTCAAAGTTGCTGCTCTGCAGTGTTGGTAAATGTCAGACATTTGCTTTTGACGTAACACCGCACAGCTGATTGCAAAGGCAGGCGAACAGTAAAAAGAAATAAGGTAAATTAACGCACATCCAACAAAAACACGTGAATAATGAAAGAAAATGTGCATTTTAATGAAAACCTGTAGATGCGTGTACCGGGAGCACTGTATGCAGCACGCGGACGTACCCCACAGAACGAAAAGGACGTGCCTTTTCAGGAGATATTGCCGCTGCGACTGAAAAACACGGTCAGTGGCAAGGCCGATTCGGGTTCTGATGTGGCCTGTCTGCAGGAGATGGGCGTGCTGTTCGCCTGCCTCAAGGATAACGAGTTTGTGGAGAAGTATTGCAACAAGGAGATCAATCAGTTCCAAAAGTGCTACAAATTCTACATGGACCGCAAATTTGAGGCGAAAAAGACCGTTAACCAGGGCATCGTGCAGCCGGGCAACGATCTCAATTACAAACAGCTGAACAAATACATGAGACGGTTTCCGAATCCCAAGTAATTGTGCCTAGTGCAGTGCAGTCCAGCGAGTGTTTAATAAAAAATATTTACAAAATCCTTAAATTGTATTCGCGATGTTCATAAAATTCGTTTCAGTACACGACATCCGCATCGCCCAGTCCGGCGGATGATTGGCTCACCGGCGAGGGCTGGCTGAGCACAAAGTCCGATATGTTGCGCGTGCATGCGGCACGCAGATTGTGAAACTGCGAGCGCTGTTGATGTTGCTGCTGATGCTGCTGCTGCTCGTACAGTTCCGAGATGAGCGCCTGTTTCTCGCAAGCCAGCAACTCGGCGTCGCTGCTGGAGCCGTAGGACTTGAAGTTCAGATGCTGCAGCGACTTGCGGGGCAGCGCCAGATTAATGTGCAGCGGATAGCCGCCGTGATCCCAGGTGTCGGTCAAAAGGGCCAGGCTGCGATTGGCCTCCAAAACGCGAGCACGCTGATAGTTGAGTCTCTCCTGCTGCAGCTCCGACCATTGTTCCTGCCATTCAAACAAGCGCTACATTATAGCTACAGTTATAGCTGCAGTCCATGCAGTACTTACAAATCGAGTGCCCAGTCGCCCAAAGTACTTGATCTGCTCCTGCACATTGAGCACCTGCTGCATGTAGAAATCGCGCGCCTTCTCGACACCGTCCAAGCCGAACAGCAGCAGCTCCCGCTGCTCCTCCAGCTGCTTCAGTCGCTTCAGCATGTTGTAGTCGATGCCGTGCTGCAGTGTGTGCCGGCGCGATTCGCGTCGCTTGTTGTTGGATTTTTTGGGCGGCAGCGCCAGCGTCAGTCCGCCCAACGCATAGTCCGTTGCCGAGGCGGATGAGGAGCCGCCATCGGCGGAGCCGCGATGCTCGAACTGCTCGCGTGCAGTCTTCAGGCTCGTTTGCTTCTGCTTCTCACTGTGCATCAGGCTCAGCTGCCAGTTCTGCAGGGCGTTGCGTATGTCCGCCTTGGCCAGCGGCGGAGCCGTCGTCGACTGGCGCGGTGGCTTCGGCGGCGGCTCAGGCGTCCCATAATCCACATCATGCTCCAGCTCGGGACTCAGTGGTGGTGGTGTGCTCAGTGTCAGCTGTGAGCGCGGACGCACCTTCGCCGTGGGCGCACCGCTCTCCATGTTCAGCCCGAGTAGTTGCGGTGCCGACGGCGGACGCGGCGGCTTGGCCAGATTTTCATGGACTTGCATCTGTGCCTGTGCCTGCTGCTGATTGCGCAGCAGGCAGAGCTTCAGTCCCGCACAGAAACGCTCGAAGGACAAAAGGCCGCTGGGCGGCGTCACGCGACGCAGCGAGTCCAGCACGCCCAGCGGCAGCCCCTTGGAACCGTCATCCTGCCAGCCCTTCTCGATGTCCGCATACCGCACATACCCGCTGTGCTTGTCGTCCAGAATATCGAAGAGCTTCTTCATCGACAGCACAAACTGCTTGGGCAGCGCGTCCAGCGAACTGAGGCTGCCGCTCTTGGAGCCGTTCGCCAGCATCTTCTTGGGAATGCAGAAAAATGGAAAGTACACATAAATTAGCTTGAACAAAGTATATATGCATATATTTATGAAACGATTTCGCCCACGATATTTGCGCTCAATGCATAGTTTTGATTATTCATTAGCATGCGCAGCCGAAACGAAAGACTTAGGCAACGAACTGGCAACTGCGAAAGATTAGCGCGCAGCTTAAGCGTTGTTTATAAACAAAACAAAACATTTCGAACAATTTCAGCAAATTACTCACTTGCAGCGCAAACTGGAAACGCGAACTTTGATGCTGATTCTGTGGCAGCCTTTTGAGGCCGTTCGTCAAGGCTTTGTGCGGCCTGGACTTGCACAATATATATGTATGTATATGTTTTTTTTTGTTTGCTGCTAAGCAATGTTTATAATGCAGCTTTGTGGTGTGTGATTTGAAGAGCGGCGACGAACATCCAAACCCAACCGACTGGTTGGGAAGACTGCAGAGCCGTGGCGAGCGCATGCGCATGCCCAACTGGTTGAGTGGCTGGCGGGACAGGTTTTTGGTTACAGTTTGGGAGACACACACACACACACACAAACATTCGCACACACACACGCACAACAGCCATACCTGAACGCGTGCCTAGCTGAGGCTGCTTCCCCAAGCAGAAATCACAGTGGTACAATTATAGCAAGAAATATTTATTAGTAGAAATTCAATGCGCTTGGTATTCAGTCAAGGATAGCTAATTGCTTACTCTAACACACACGCACACACATATGTGTGCGTGTGTGTGTATTCATGTATTTATCTGTTCTTAGGCAAGAAATGCAAACTCTGCGCAGTCCCCGCTTTGGGATCGCTAGAATGAGCATTTCATGCGCTTCCCGCTCTAAATGCTATGAGTTATGGTTAACTGCTGGTGGAGACCTACAAGTCGGCGACGGACTTTCGGCGCACGTATTTGGCAAAGTAGTCGGGACGCCAGCACTTGCAGGAGCCGGGTATCAAGAACCAATCGTAGTAGAGCCGCACCTGGAAGCAGCCCAGCTCGTCGTGTCCGTCGCAGTGCGCATCCGCTGGCGCATTGGAGGCGCCAGCGCTTTGCGCGCCCGCTGTGCTGCCATCGGAGGCGTTGGCCACGCCCGCCCGCTTCTGCAGATACTGTTGATAGGCCTGGAAATCCTGCACGGAAGGCGCCGCTGTTGTGCTGCTGCTGCTGGGCACCTGATCCTCAGCATTCGGGTAGAAAATCTCCGCCACCAGCAGGCTGACCCAGCGCGGCGAGGACAAACAGCCGCCGTCCAGGTAGTGACAACGCGCCTGGATGCAGCGCGTCACCTCCACGGTTTGGGTGAAGTAGCCCTCATACGGTATCTGCACCACGTACCGCCAGGCGCCCTGATAGTTCTTGGCGAACACGGGCGTCGCATACTC
>SCDT01001308.1:17557-39672 GCA_004143765.1 Drosophila melanica
CCTGAACTTAGTCTACCGCATTTCTTTACGGTATTATAAAATAGTATATATTATTAGTGCACCCAAAGGCAGTAAACATTAAATTTAATTAAATAGTTATCTTTTCTTACAATTAAAATGGTATTTTACTAAGTATATATTAAATAATAATGATATTCCAACACTTAGTATGAAATTTTAATATTTGTGGAAAAGGTTTTTTTTTTGGCAATATTCTAAAAACTAATCACTTAGATAATTTTAATATTTTAAATTGAAATAATTTTATATTTTTTTTTTTAATTTAATTATCAATTGAAGTCAGAGATTAAAAAAGAAAAATCACATTATATAAAGGATCACAAGTGCGTTTGTAAATTGCAAATTAATTTGAATAAAGTTTCATATGCAATATTGTGGCTCGACACAGACTGCGAGCGTTTTAGTTTTAATAAAGCAATCAAAAAACATTTACTAAATTATTCAAACTTATCTGAAGAGCCCGCACAAGGAATAAAAAAATGAACATGCTGAAAACATGATAACACAAACACAACATAAAATGCGAGCGAAAACATGAAAACTATTTTATGATGAAAGCCAAACAAAAAGCCCAATTTAAAATGCAACCAACTGCCATATATATATACATATATATATATATGTACTATAACTGTACAGTATGTGCTCAGCATGTGCATAAATATCACAAATTTCCAACGTAAGGAAGTCTGTGCAATCCCCTCTCCTGGGTGTCCTTCCCGGTCGAGGCCAGATTTAACTGTTGCCGTTGGTTGCAGTCGCTGCCTAAATTAATTAATTGCTTTGTCTGTCGCTGGCAATTTGCCACGCCCACGACACCCATCGGAAACTATAAATTCAATTTGCCTTATATGCGTTAAAGACAAGCTCAAATATTTCCTATCTTTTTCTTCGAGAATTTAAACGCTGGCGCGGCACAAGACGCTATCTAAGCGAGAGAAAGAGAGAGAGAGAGAGAGAGAGAGAGAGAGAGAGAGAGCCTAGTCAGCAGCCGAAGCCAAAGTAACTTTTGCCAGCCCGAAAATCCTTTTTTAATTAAATTTTCTGTACATTTTGCAGTTTTTAGGTTTGAGTAGACAACGAACTCAACGCCAACGCCTCATATATGACAAGCAAGTCCTTTGACTCCTTACACTCGCTCTCCCCTTTCTCCCGCTCCCACTGTCGCCTTCTCTATTTCTACGGCTCTCGGTTTGTCTTCCAGCTGCGGCTTCTCGCAGCTTGGCTCGTTGTCTGTGACTGTAACCGAAGACAAAGTTTTAGCTGGCAGCGTTCTGGCTCTTATGCTTCCTCTTCTTGTATTTGCTGCTGTTGTTGCTTTTGTTTTCTGTCAACTTAATCCAATTACATGCACACGGACCGCACACTTGCCATAAACTACACATGAGCGTAGTTTACACTTTGATTTTAGCCTTTCTGCCTTCTCTGATTGCTCGCTTGCAGCTGCTCAGCTGCCCCAGATCATAATCTATCACAATAATAACGCAATTGATAAGACAATTGCGTCAAGATTTTGTTAAAGATAAGCCAAATTGTATATGTTCTATCTAAGAGCTGAAATTTCTTTTACTTTAGCTTAAATCATTAATTATCATTATTCACATATTCATTAATCACTAAACTTGGCAGTTTAATCATATTAGCTAATTTGTTGTTGATTTTATTTTTCAGAAAAGTTTGAAATTTGAAAGAAATTAATATTATTTTATTAACTGTCTTTTCAACTTAAATTTTATTTTGTTTAATTACTATTTTTCATACAACTTAACCCAATTCATGTTATTATTATTACTTTAAAATATATGTGTATATAAGCAAGTATATATATAGATAAATACCTACATATTCAATTTTATATGCATATTCAAGTTGATATACAAGAAACACAAAACAAATGCAATAAAACACAACATTACATTGCCTGATAACTTTTATTATTCTGTGCCTCTAACCGAAATGATCTCGTTATCTCTTGGCACTCTCACTTGCACTCTCGCCTGCTCTGCATCTCTCCTTCTTTCTCTCTTGCTCTCGCTAGCCATCTGCCTCTTATCAGTGGCTGACCTGTTGTGCAAATTGTGAAGCCGCTGGCGAAGCTAATGAGCTGAGTGAGTTGTTCTTTGAAGCAGACTTTGGCTCACTAACTCGATTAACAGTTTATTGTACACCCTGTAAGAGGATGACACATGCATGACACATGCTGTATCGGCTAAGAAGCATTTTATATATTTTATAAATTTTTTTTATTATTCATGTAATATAATATAATAATTAATCAAAGCTATTGAGTGACATATGTCCAACATTACATTCAATACAATATAATACTTTAAAAGTTTAATTTATCTAAGTATTGTGTTACTTTTTATAGGATATCTTTCAGTCACGCCTTTATTATACCTGCGGTACTTTGTCTTATCTCTGTGAATGAAACGAAAACAGATGCTCCGTTGCTTTAGTTAAGCTGAAACTGTAAAACACAGCTAAACCAAGCGCGTTATCAGTGCGCTCTTCACTGCATGCTGCCCCGCACTCTCTCCCGCTTCCCAGCAACGCACCCTTTCTCGCTTTGTCTCTGTGTAGCATTTATGAACATGACGTGCATTTTTATGATGTGAACGCAAGCTCCAAGCTTTTTAATTTTATTTACAAAAACAAAAAAAAGATCCGCTTGTAATGACATGGAAGCTGTCGCTACTCTCGCTCTCTCTCTCTCTCTCTCTCTCTCTCTCCTTCACTTTTTTGTCCTCTCTATCCGCAGTTTAGTAGCGTTTTTGCAGTCGACACTGTGTGACACTTGCGTCCGGTTTGGGCGGGCGGAAGCAAAATTAATTACAAAATACTCATGATTTCGTTTTTTATTTAAACGCTGTCATCCATTCAATTGCAGACGACCACCAATGCGCTCACAGCGGGCGCCCTGACAGCAGCAACATCAGCAACAACAGGAGCAACAGCAACAACAGCAGCAGTTGCAGCCATAGCCGCAGCAACCGCAACAGCAGCAGCATCTGCCGCGCCCAGCACAGAAATTGAGCAACTGCAGCAGGCGCTGCTCGAGAAGCAAACACAACTGTACGCCCTGGAGACGGCCTGTCTGCGCGAAACGGAACGCCAAGTGGAGCTGGAGGACAGTGTAATAGCGTGGCAGGATAAGTACGATCGACTGTACGAGTCGCACAAGCGTGTTCAAAAAGTGAATCAGAGCCTAGAGGATAAAATGCTGAAACTGGTCGATCGCAACACCAACGAGCGCGCCCAACTCACCAGCGATGTGGCAACGCTCAGTGTTCGACTGGCCCAGGCTAACTTCAATATTGCCAAGCTGCAAAGGGAAATTGTGAGTACAACAAATATAATCTATTTAAAAAAAAAAGCCAAAATAGCGGAAAGAGTATTAACAATTTTAAATTATGTTACGCAATTAGTGTGAAACGTTTTAATATCGAAGCAAATATTGATTAATATCGATCAATATCAATTTATATCGATTAATCGATTCTAATCACAATGCTCTCATACATAATATTAATTTTGATTAATCTGATAAGAACAAAGAGGAAAGTTTAATCTATAAATGTTTTGTAAGAAATATCAATATCGATTCATATCGATTGTTCGTCATTTGATTATTCAATTCTAACCACCCTGGTTTCAAACTTAGTTTTCACTTTGATCAGTAAACTTACTTTGCAAGAAATAAATTAATAGTATAAGTTTAGTTAAATATTTTTTCTTTAGCACCTGTCAACGTTAATTTTTGTAAGTACCTTTGTGCAGCGGCAACTTTATAAAAAGCTTGCTGCTAACTGAAACTTTATCTATTCCTCAGCCACTTTATTTTTTATGCTAGCCCATATTTTCGCTTGACATGACTGTCAAAAATGTGGCAGGCATTTATTATGGCTTGCCCTAATAAATTTGTCAGTTATTCGTTTTACTTGTTTCTATTTTTATTTCTATTCGGACTAAAAGTAATACGCTATGTATGTAATACGCTATTATGTGGAAAATAATTGGAGCTTACTAAAAAAAAATAGCAAAGCGTTTACTTTCATTCATTTTCTAAATTCTTGGAAAAACAAATTGTAACAAATTGCTGAAAACTCTACAAGTGTATTCTTTGAAAAAAGCTCTTTTTCACGCTGTTCTTAGCGCCCATTACACATGTTTGGCACACAAGCTTAATGGCGGAGTGCCCGAAAACCGCAACAGTTCGCATGCTTTGTCAATTAGTGTAGCATGAAAAACCCGTGAGTTTGGCAGCGAAATTGTAATGCGATTTTCCGTGGAAAAGCTGGCAAAAGCATCGTGTTTGGCAGCGCGGTGCTCCCGTAATTCTGCTTAACTAATTGGCCAACTTTTCGGGGTGGCATGAAAAATCGGTAGCTGCAACTTTAAGCCGCTGAAAGTCGCTTAGTAGAGCTAAACAAATGCAAGGCGGTAAAGCGTTAAAAACTAGAAACTTTTCCAATTCACTTTGTTTTTTTTTTGTTTGCTTTTGTATATTTCAAACGAAAGCACGAAAAATATCTGGGCAAAAGTTTTCAATTAAGGCAAACAGTAAAACGCCATCGGGCGAAATGCACTTCAGCTGCCGCCAAGATGGAGCGGCGGGAGCGGGCGGGTTGACACCAGGAAGCCTTTTAACGCACTTTGTTGTACCAGCAAGGGGCTGTCGAGGTGGCTTGTGTTTGTGTTTGTGCAGGCGATAGCCCAATGCTGGAAACAATTAGCGACGCATTGGCCAAAAGAGAATCCAAAAAGTTGAGGTAATGGTTAATGTTGCAACCAACTTGGGGACACACAATCCACGCTAACCGACATGGCCAGCGCCAGCTGTATTTGTTTTTATTAACTTGTTTTGCGTGCTTTTGTCGCTGTCCTTGCCCAAGTGTTTGGCGCAAATTAATACTTAGAAAGTGCTTTTCCACCTTTTAAAAGTCGCTTCAGTTTGTCCTTTTGTGCAGGTCTTTGCCTTACAGTTAAGAACGCATTGGGACTTAAGCTGTACTCGTTTGGCCAAATTAAAATTGGGGTATCTTAGCTATTTGTCAATATTTTTTATATTATCTGAATTGCTAGTCTTTCGCTCTGCCATTTCAACTCTAATTTAAATATTTCACATATTGTTATGTTTCGTAGTACCAAGTATTTTTCTAAAAATCTGAACTGCTAGCTTTATTTTTTGCTTGGTTTTTTTTTAACTTTTTACGCTAATTAAAATGTTCCACATATTTCACATAATTTTCTATTTTTCTTGGAACCAAGTATTTTTATTAAAATTTAAACTTTTTTCTGTTTACTTTCCACCAAAGGGCGTGGATTGTTCAATCTTGCAAAAATACGCAGTGATTAATTTTCCATAAAGAGCTTCAAAAAATAGAGAATAATTTTATTGAAAATTGAAATGTTTTACATATTTCACTCGTTTTTCCTATCAATTAATTTGATTGCAAACCGAACTGCAAATTGTTCGGCGCGTAGCGTATTTTCTGATTAAATTCTTTTCCAAATTATTAAAAAATTAGTTCAAACATATATTTAAGTGTTACACATATTTTTCACCTTTGTGGACGAAATCTTCAAAGTTAATTCGCCTTTTGCGTTGATTTAAATGGATAATATCGTCTTTTGGATTTGCCAAATCGATTGAATAAAGCTTGTGCACAACTTATATGGCGGAATTTTGTTATTTTTGTTTTCAATTTTATTTTTTTGGCAAGCGCATATGGAATTTCGCTGATTGCAGTTTATGCTTTACTGTTGCTTCTTTTCTTTTGTTGTCTGTCCGTTGGCTCGTGCGTTTGGGGGCCCCTGGCGACAATGTCAATAACCTTTGCGTCGTTTTTGTTCGCTTTCCTGGTTGAATATGGCGGCGACCACCAGCGACCGCCACCCACTTGGCCGGATGAGAAATCAGCACTTGGTCATGGACTGTCGCTGCGTCACGTGCCACGGCGAATTCTCTGTCGCCGTTGCTCGCTCTCTTTCTCTCTATCTCGCTCTATCATTCGCTATCTCTCGCTTGCTCTATCTGCATCCTGTGTACCTTTGGCATGCCTTGGCCATGGTTCGTTAATCTGCCGCTGGCTTTTTGCATGATAGCTTGGCATTTCCGTTGCAAAACACTTAGCCGTATGGCAAAGTCCTGTCCTCCCGTAGTCTGTATACCTCTCGATTGTAGGGGGCTGCGAGAATCAACCGGGTGCGGTGGGGTCTGTGTCCTGTAATCGCCTGCCATCCTTGACTGTTGTTGTCGGCTGTTATTGTTTACTGTTCAGGAGGGTGTATGCAAAAGGGATAAAAAGTTGAGAGGATTTACTGGAAAATACCCTGTGCAATAAGCACTGTACTTATCGGTTAATGCCTTGCTATTAAAGTAATAGAATATGTTTGAAACAGTTTGTTAAGATTGTAGAAAGAAAATAAAATACAAACAAAATATTTAAGCAGTTTATATTAGGTATTACTTGGCATATGGCAAACAACAATTTCTTGATTTAAATTTTATGCAATATTTCATAAAGTCTAAAAAAGTAACAGTAAAGTAACTTTAACTATCGAAAGAAGCTATTAAAATATATACTACAAAATGAAATATTAATTATTACTATTCTTATTAAATATTTAATATTTTTAAACTCATTCAAAACAATTCTTAGTGAATTGACTATTCTAAATATAATTACTGCTTACTCAAAAATCTAGATTCTAGGGTATTTGAATGTGCATAATGTGCACATTCTTTGGTACGTTTGAATATTTGAAACGCCCACGCTCCTACTCTGATTCAGCCATAACGTAGCATGCACCAATCCATTGTAATTCCCACTTGCATTAAATGCCGAGTAATTGTAAATATGCTGCGGCACTCACCGGCGCTGAGAGCGCTGCAATTGGAGCAGATAAAATGCAAGCGGTGCTCACAGTTCACGTGGCAATCGCAATTCTTATGCCCATCTACAACGACACGTCGCTGGAACTGGTAAAAAAACAACAACAAAAAGAAAACCTGGTGTAATTAATGTTTCGTACCTGGCGGCAGCTGTTTTGAGTGCTCGCGTTGTTCACTTTTTGAACCCAAGACGCTGGCTCATTGTCAGTTCCGTTTCAAATGGTTCGCCCGAACTTTTGCGTCGCTCAACGTGCAACGGTGCGTATAAGTGATTGCATTCTGCCTGGTTCCGGCCTGGTGTTTTTTTTGTTTTTTTTTTTTTTGTTGTTTGCCACAACTCGACTCCGACTCGACTGCTCAACTTTGCCTGGCTTAGGCGCCGCTTTTGGCTGCTTGTTTTGGGCCTGTGTGCTTAATTTCTTAAAAGTTATTTACATATTTGCCTCAATGTGGTTTTCAACTAAGCGAACGTGGCTTAGTTGGTATTCTCGGTTTGTGGGCGTGGCGTCCTTACGTTCGTGTTGACTGATGGCTTTGGAGTTTTGCATGATGTAGGCCTGGGATTTGGGAGCTGTGGGCAAATGCTATTTGAGACAAATATTTTGGCATCGAATTAGCTTTATCTAGGGGCAAACAAGCGAGCAAAATGTGGTTGCAACATTTTGAACATTTTTGTTGTGGTTTTTAATAGAAATCACAGATTTTCACTCCGACCACATTCTATGTGTCTCCTTCCGCTCTGACCCACCCGCTATTTCTTCTCTCTCTCTCTTACTTAATTGGTCTTTTTCGTTCTAATATTGTCTGTATTTCCATTTTGCGGTCACCACTCTCTATCTTTGCTCACGCTCTCTTAGAAACTCCTTCTCTCTCTCTCTCCCTCTCTTTTTCGGTCGCTTCGTTTGCCTTTTGTCCTTCTACGTTAAAAATTTGGTGTTGATTTCTCATCTTTCTTTTTCTATTTTAATTGATCTCTCAATTATTCTATCTCTCTTACTTTTGATTCGCTCTTTAAGCTTAGTTCTGAAAACTATTCGCTATCATGAAAATTTTTTTCAATTTTCAACGCCTTTGTGAGCACTTCAATCAATTAAACCAGAGCAAACAATGGACAGCCAGCGAATTCATAGTTCAGCTAATCCCGCTTTATACGTCTCGTTTTTTAATTTCCCTGCACAAACAGTAATATCGTTTCGGTTGCATGTCAAATGAAGCAAAACAATAACAGACCCGGAAAATATGCGGCCAAAATGCACGCCGAACCAAACTAAAAAGAACAACAAAAGTTGATTTATAGTCCTGGGAAGGGGTAGAGGGTAGAAGAGCGGGGGCTGAAAACATTTCATTTTACAGCAAAAACGGTGCGGAAAATCAGAACTGAGCCGATGTTTGTCCATGATATGAATCGTTCACGTGTTTTTTTTTCCTCTCTTTGTCTTTGGCAGCAGGTGAAATAAAAAACGAACTGTAAAAAATGTTAAGCGGTCGGCGGGAAAAAAAATGCAAAAATTACCTAAAAGAAAACACAAAAAGGCGGAGCCCGAGTAAATAAAAAACCAAGGCAACCAATGCGGGGCCTGTTGTACGTTCGACCAAACTTCTGGTCTATAAATGTCTACCTATACGAGCACATTTGCATATTGCAAATACACACACACACACACAAATACAAAGATAGATACCGGCCATTGTTCTGCGGCTCCAGTTCGTTTTTTTATGCTACAGTCTTTACACGCTTTTAAAGGATATAATGACTGTGTTATTAACTATGTAACGCACAGGGCGTAAACGACTTTGTCCTTTGGTTTGTCATTTCCCCCGTTCCAATTTAATTTGGGTTCGTTTTATTAGTGCGATAACTTTTTTATTGACCTCTGCGCACACTGACGTGCTTTATAATCGAAGGGGATTCTTATTGGTCCCTTTTGGCTAACAAAAGCAGTTTAAGAAACATATCTTTAATATGACTTCTTTGACTTCTTTGCTTTGGGGCAACCTTCAATAATCTGCTCAAATTTAATTCAAGTACAATATTATTATTCTACCAAAAAATTATATGTTGGTAAATTATTATTAAAATATTTTTTTTTTAATATANTCTTTGCTTTGGGGCAACCTTCAATCATCTGCTCAAATTTAATTCAAGTACAATATTATTATTCTACCAAAAAATTATATGTTGGTAAATTATTATTAAAATATTTTTTTTTTAATATATGTTTATTTAAACAAATGGTATAAAAATTTAACTAATTTTTCAGTAAAAGAAATTTTCTGTTGGAATATTAATAAAAATGAAAAGTTGCTGAATTATTTTCTCGCCTACCAACTCGTTTAGAGTATCGGCTAGTCGTTACCGACAGCAGCACTTTTTGCCGTTTGTTATGCCTTTTTCCATTTTAAGTGGCAGACTGTTGCTTTTTTGGCTCCTTTGTTGGGGGGGAAAACGGACCTGGGCGGCATTTCATTTCTGACTAACAAATCGATATTTTAAGCATTTTAATGTCTGCGCCAAGCGCAAAATGTTGGCGCCAGTTTCTGGCCCAGGCCCAAAACGAGGCTCAGACCCCGACACCGACCCCGACCCCGACCCTGACTGAGTGTCCATGTCCATGCCCGTTTCCGTATCCGTATTCGTGCTGCCAGTTTCCTGGTGTATATATATATATACACCCTTATGCTTGGCCGTTATGTTCGCTTCAACCCCAAAGCTGGTAACATGTGCACCTCATATTTTTCTGCAATTAGCCTTAATTTAGTATATCAATCATGATAAAAGCAACAAAAATACGACGCCTTCACCTTATTTTTAGAGTACTCCCAGCAACTATGCTGAGGTGTATATAAATACACTTATTTTTCTTTAACCAAAACCAAAAGAGATGGCCAAATGCAGTGTGTGGTGTTAAGGGCCATTTAAACAGCTCTCGTGTTGGGTTCAACCGAGATTCCGTCTGTTAAGTGGGGTCAACTTTGGGCTGATTGTGTTTTGCATGCCAAAACACCACCGAGCAGGTGCCGCCGAACGGGGCAGAAATTAATGGCCGACAAGAGTGAAAACATTGGAGCACACTCTATATAAATGTTGCCAATTTTATCTAAAAGCAGCTAATGCTGCCTCTTGGTATCCACACATTTGGGTAGGGGTCTCATAAAAGTCGAATGCTTGTGGCAGATGCTACATTTAAATGTTATGTTGTACTTTTGAAAATGTTTGAACATGAACGAAAAAGTTAAATATTATGGCAGAAAATACATATATTGCAAAGTTCTCAGAGTCGAATTCGCATAACTCAAAAGTCAAAAGTGGACAATTTTCTTCATGGTTTTTACTCAATATTGGCTGTGAATTTTCTAGTTTATTATGAAAAGCAATTTTTTTTTAAAAAAATTTAAAGAAAAAACAAATGTTGGATAAAGATTTATTTTTCAAAAATTTAATCTTGATATTTTAACTGTAATCAACTGCTGGTAAACTGATGTGTTTCAATTTCCGGTCAAGAATCGTGCCAAAAATTACAACAATTTATAAATTCCAAATCCCAAAACCCAGCATAAACTGAACCAACTTTCATGATTGAATCCATTTTGTTCATGGTTTTAGGTTACGCATTTGAAAAAAAAAAGTGAACTTTGAAAATTAAAACTATTTCTATTTCTAGCAGAGATTAAACCGTAAAATGGTATCTCACTTGAAAATTGGCTAAATTACGGGCAAGTTGTGAGCAGCTGTTGTACATAATTTTCCTGCAGTAAGCAAACAGAGCTTAAATCCCGAACAAATACTTGCTATGAATATTGGTAGATTTCATGCACGGCAAAACTGTTGGTAAATTTTGAATTTCGAGCTGGTTTTTTATCGTATGGGATTAAAAGTAACAATAAACGTGGCCGACATTTGCCATAGTTCAGGCCGGTATGAAAGCCATTCAAGTTTTGTTGCTGCTCTCTCCGCTCGGTGCCCGCCTCCTCACATCGCGGTTGTTGACAGGCAACTGCAATCGAGCAGCCCGTTCAAAAGGGGGCTCGAAAAACATGCAACACAAAAATTTGTTGTTGCGCCAAATACAAATATCAAAAATTGTACAGGACGTGGTGAACAATTTTAGATTTTGCCAGCGCTCTTTGCTGCTGCTTCATTGAAAGCCGAAAACCAAACAAAAATGCAAAAGTGAAAAAAAGAGGAAGAAATGTATACAAATATGTAGCTAGGGGTGATGCTTGTTAGTGTATATGTATGCGTGTATGCGTGTGTGTGTGTGTGTGTGAGTGTGTGTGTGTGTCAGTGGTGTGTAGCTTACAACGCAACCACATAAAACTTTAATATGCCCGTCGAGGAGAGTTTTACTGAGAGTCGCAGACCCTCAAGTGCACCATGTGTGAGTGTGTGTGTGTGAGTGTGTGTGTGTGTGTGTATGTCTGTCTGAGTGGTTTGCTATTTTTGCTGCTTCACACACACACTTACGCAGTTATGCAATTTTCATTTTAAAGTTTTCCAGTTGTGGCAACGACAAGTTGGCGCCACACACACACTCGAAATGAATTTTTCGCGCGCCATTAGCCGACAGCTTTTTAATTTGCAATATGCGTAAAATTTTGTTGCGTTTACTTAACTCAAGTGTCGAGCAGTAAGCTAACAAAATGCCGCGACCCATGCACCGCTATGGCTGTTAACCCGTTGCGGTCATTTGTCAAGCTTAACGCGGCGTATGCGTAATATTTTGCATGTGAAAACGTTCGAGTGGCTTGGCATCGGTTTGAATAAATATTGTTTTGCACTTGATATATGCACATTGAATTGCTGTAGTAGAGCAACACGTCAGCCACGCAAATCAGCAATATATCATTTGTCTGCTTCTTCCGCTTTGTCTTTTTCGCAACTCTTAACCCCCTCTCTCTCTCTCTCGCTCTCGCTCTCGCTGGATGGGCTTAAGTGGCATGCAAAAATTCAACGTCAGTCAGGCAGAAGAGGCCAGGCAAATGCAGCAGTCAGTTCTTCGACTTATCGTTTCTATCGCAATCTTTTTTTGTTTTTATTGTCTTATACTTTCTTCTTTTTGTGTTTTTTTTTTATATATTAGATTCCTGTCCGGGTCGGGAGCTCGTCCTTGTTCAGCACGTTTACCTCCGAGCTCGTGGCACTTCCTTCTTTTGTGCTATTTATTATGTAACGCAAAGTATGGCAAATCATTTACATAAATCAATCTTAAGCGCCACTCGAACAGCGAACCTTAAGTCGCACAGTGTCCATGCTGAGTGCCCGTAAATATATATATATATATATATGTGTATATATTGGTATATGCCAGCGGTGTCCATGCTGAGTGTTGGCGACGCCATTCCCTGGTCTAAGTGCCATTTGTAACGCAAACTTGCAGGCTGCCCGCTGCTTGCCACACTCCATAATCTGGCAACTCTTTGACCTATTAGAACTTTGCAAATTTGGCATAGAATTCACGAATTGAAGTTATAAGTTGCAAATTAAAATAAATTTCTTGAATTTATATACTCTTTCAACAAAGTGAGAATGAGTATATTAGTTTTCTTATGGTGAGACTAGAATCTATCATATAAAAACATGGACTTTTCATAACCTTTTCATTAAAATGCATTATTTTTGCTTAGTTATTACAATGTGTATTGATCTAGTTAAAGTATTATACATATTTATTTTTATTCTATATCTATATACATTATATGTATAATATTTTTGTAATCTAGCTTAATCACTTTTTTGTTTTAAAAGCAAAAATACAATTTATTTTAATTCTTTATTATTATTCCCAACATTTATGAACAGTATTCAGTATTTTTCCCCAATCCGTAAGCTGCCATATTTTTGTTTTTTTGTTTTTGTTTTTCATATTTATGCATATGTATATCACATTTATGACAGCTATGCACTTAACCGTTATATAAATTTATCGGCATGCTGGGAAAACCGAGGAATATGACCTCGACTAGCATTCCAGTCGCACCATGCCACAAATTGTGCATACGCCGTGTTGCACGTGCGGATTGTGCAACATTTTGTAAAACACACACACAAACACGCACACACACACACTCACACACGTACACGCACACACAGTTGACTGTTGCTATTTGGTATAGTCATAAAACTTCCTGGGGCTGCTGCTGCTGCTGCTGCTGCCAGGCTTAACTTTGTTGTTTAGTGTAAAAGCCTTACAGCTGGTTTGCTGCGCGTCGTTGCTGTCGCTGCAGCTACTTTTACTTTGTGCGCATTATCACTTTGCCGAGCAGTTTGTGAGCAACAAAAAAAGAACTTTGTTCGATCTTCTCAGCCACACACAACACACACACACACACACACACATAAGCAGCTATAACAACTGATATACAAAATGCTTTGGCAAATAGTTTGGCCAGCACTTTCGGTAGTTTGCAACACACATTTGCAACACCTTTAGTTGGCCTTTTAGCAACAACCAGCTTCCAACTAACAGCCACCCCTAGCTCCAACCCATTTGCCAGCCCTGGTAGCAGCTGGCTCTCAAAAATTTCCTTTGCGGGTGGCTGTGTTCAACTTTTTCAAGACACCCAACACAAAAAAAAAAACCAAAAAAAAAAATTAAGAGAAAAAAGGTTGCCCTTTTTTTTTGCTTTTTTGGTTTTGGCAACGCATTTTGTGGCACAAGTGTTGCCACTTGTTGTTGTAATAGTTGTTGTTTTTGTTGTTGGCTCTTAATGTAAGTTGTTGTTGTTGTCGCCTATGTTGGCAACATTTTCTGCTCTTGAGTCGTTTGCGCTTTAAATAAATAAAATTGAAATAAATATTAAATAAATAGGGCAAAAGGCGATGGCTGAGAGGGTGCTAAAAAAGAGGATAACATAAGAGTGAGAAAAAGAAGAAGAAAGAAAGAGAGAGAGAGTAATACAATTATACATCTTAGGGCTATCGAATGTATATTCAGCAAAAGTGAAAGACAGTGAGAAATATATATAAAATATCATTAGCTTTCGAAATCTCTTCATTACTTGAATTCATGAGAATCGCATAGAAGGGTCGGACTTGTCTTGTTATACAATTCAATGCAGTTAATTGCCTAATTCTCGCTGCTAAGCTTAATAGGATTAGGCGCACATACAAACCTGATGCCCACTGTATTTCCTTTTTTTAAATCACGCTCCAATGTGTTTTTTTTTTCTGTGTTCTGCTTAATTCACTCATTTATTCAATACATGCTGCAATCACAATTCTCAATTCGATTTATTGGCAACCTTTTACGGGCTTTCATTTCTTCCCCTTCAAATCCCCAACAGCTGCAGCAGCATTTACATAACTTATTAGCTAATCCCATCCTTTGGCGTTGCCAACAACAACACTTCACACTAATTGCACACAAGCACACACACACACACTCGCACACACACACACAGAGCCACACATATGCTTTATGCTTCTTTGCTTTGGCTGCTTTTCCCTTCTCTCGCTCTCATTTGGCGTTTTATTGTTTCCATGCTTCGCATTTTAGTCTGACACGCAAATAAATTTATTTTCTGCCCCTTGACTAAATATCAAATGCTGAGCTAACCCCCGCCCTCCAAAAGCCACTTGCCACGCCCCTCCCTCCCTCCCTGCCTCCCCTCTGAAGGAGGCAGCGTGCCTGGCATGTTTCGTTGCCGTTTCACTTGTTACGTTGCGTATACGCCGCATATTCGACATCACTGCGTAATTACTGCGAAGTAATCGCTTGATTTTCGTTACATGCCAGCATATTTATGACAATCTCTGATCCCCGCAGCACCCCCCCTTTGGCCTTACAATTTTAGGTTTGTTTGTTGTTGTAAATCATAAATTCGTTGTTGCTGGTTCGCTGGGTTGCATTGTTTTGGCATTTGGCGCCAACCAGCTGCATGATTCATCGCCAGGCATCAAGAATCAAGCATGAGGCATGCGGCATGCGGCATTGAGGCATTGAGGCATCATTGCCATAGTCATTGCGTTCTGTGTTGTCGCACGTTTCGCTTACGCAACTCGCTGCCGCCCTCCCCCTCCCCTTTGACCCCTGTCCTGCCAGCGTCCTATTTGATTGAAACGCATTTTTATGAAAATCTGCTTTATTTTTTATCGATCCGTCCGATTTAATTTTTTGTGATTTTCCCAACACACACATGTGTGTGTGTGTGTGTGTATTTAATGTATGTGTTCGCCTGATTGCTCTCTGCTGTGCTCCTGGGGCTGCTGTCGCTGTCGTCCTCAGCTGCCTTATGACCTTATGCTGCGCTTTCATGCAAATATATATTGTCCCTTTTTAATTAAAACACAAGACTTAAATTAGTGCGCACGCATACACTGAACATACACACACACACACACACACACATGTGTACTGTTCTCTTTGCCCTTAAATTGTTCAAGTTTTAGTTGGTCTATTTTTATTTTTAAGGTCTTCTATCAAGTCATTTGAGTCCTTTTGACATTTAAATTTGTTGTTTTCTTATTTTTTGGTCAACATTAAAATTTGTAATTTGCTTGGCTTTAAGAAAAGCGTTAGTTGCCCGTTTCAGGCGGCCACCTCGACCCACATACACACGTATTTGAGCCATAAACAAGTTGGCCACGACTCCCCAGTTCGCACCCAATTTCGCCCCCACCTCCCCAACATGTTTGATGTGTAATTTCTGCAGGTGCTCATTAAAAATAATTACATCTGCTTTGGGGCCAAGAAAATGGCAATGGCAAAAAGGCAGCGAAGCTGACAGGTGAAGAAACTGGAACTGGAACTGAGTTTCCTTCCCATTTTGTATTTTATTTTTTTTTTTCTTCTTTCGTTTTTTCGCGATAAAATTTAGATGGTTGGCCCCATTTATTTTCTATTTACACTTTGCAAACAAGGCGAACGCGTGCAGGCAAACAAATAAAGGAAACAATTTGTGCTGCTGTAATGCTTTCTTTTTTTTTACATTTATAGAGAGTATTTATGTATCGAACTTTGGAAAGATTCCTTAAAAGTCTAAATATATACTTTTATATGTGCAAGTTCAGAACTAAAGCACGATCAAAGCTGACAATAAAAAAGAATCGGACAGATGTCAACTTTGGTCTCATGAGTGATAGGTCTTGTTTGTATGTGTGCAGAACAGATGATCATGTTTTTAAGCCCACTCAAAGGGTTTGATCATTTTATTAAATACACATATAAAATCTACGTTAATGAAATTTGGCATGGATTTTTATTTTGGTTGTAAATATATCAAAATCATATTATAAAGCTTCCATAACAATTGGTATAAAGCTAAACAATTGTTTAATTTTTTAAATAATATTCACCAACCAACTAACTAACTATCGATAACCGATTACCACATTAAATAGCTCCAATAGAAACAACAGTCAAAGAGAAACATTTTGCGCACTGATCTATTTGAGCAAGGGTATATTTTCATCAGCACTGCACTGCGAGGTAAACTATTCTCTCTTGTGGTTGCTCTTATTTCGCATTCAGTAATCGATTGTCTGGGACCTTGAGAAAACAATTTGCAAAGACTATTTAAATAATTAAGCGCATGCAAAGTGACCTTAAGTGTGGCACACAAATGTATTATGTTTGGATTTTACAGCTTGACATTCTGTGTCAAAACCTTAAAAACAAGCATAAATAAATCTGAGATACACACACACACACACACTGATTGGGGTGACTTTGTATGTGAACAAAAAAAGATAAAAGGCATATATGAAAAAAAAATATATGAAAAGTCCTCCACACTTTAGACCGTTAGTCTGAGCCTGGCACTTTCGTATGGCCTGAACTTTGATATCGAACTGAAAACAGTCCCCATAAGCTCGACAACAACAACAACACATGCACAAGTATATTTATGGCCATTTTCATGATTGACCGACTCCCACACACACACACACACACACCCACACCCAACACACACCAACAATTTCAATGGGCATTTGTGCGGTATGTGAGGGGGATATAATATATGAGCATTGCCCGGCTTTCATTCTGAATGTGCGTGATGAATAAATGATGTGCCTTAGAAGTTTCAATGATTTGGCTTTAGTTTCGTTCCGACTTGCATTGGTTAGCCCACACAAGCACATATGCACACACACACACACATACACATATACAATGAACATATTTCGGTTGCTCGAAATTTTAAATATGTTTGCGACACGAAGTTAAGAAATTTTCAAATTGATTTATATAAACAATTAAAATATAATAAAAACTTAGAAAACTTAAGAGAGTTTAAAATTAAAGTAAAAAGAATAAATATATATACCTGATCTATTGGACAGCAAAACATCCTAATGAATTATGCTGTAGATGTGCAGAAATAATTTAAATATAAATATATTCAGCTTAAAAGTTTTGATTGGAATAATAATAAATCTTGTTTATAGTTAAAATTTCATTTTAAATTTTATTATTTATTATATTTATGTTAATGTTTTTAAAAAGAGGCCTAAAATCTAAGAACACTTTCTTTTATAATTTACAGAATATTTACATAAACTATCAAAAAGAGTATTTGATAGTTGTTTTTCTGTTTTTTTTCCTGATTTACAGCCTCAATTGCCATGTGTCGCATATTTGTTGCGAGAAAATAAAAATGTAAATTCGAAATTTTCTACGCACAAGTGCACATTAGGCCCGTTCTCAGTTCAAAACCCATTCACATCTGTCGTTCGGCCATTTTTATTTGCGTTTGGTATTAGACAATGTTTCCTCCCCGGGCAAAACCCGCACCCCGCAAATATTTATGTGTTTGTGGGCTAGAGTCCTGCATGAATACACAACAAGGACCTTTCGGAAGCTGCAGTCAATATGACTTTTGTCAAGCCTGTCCGAACACAGTTCAAATACACAAACGCATGTATATTTCAAGCAAAATATTAGTCCGCCTCGATCGGATAACGTATTCCACCCCCTGTGTGTAGCTCCAGTTTGGGTTAGTGTGTCTGTTATCCCTACAAATATATGCGCAATTTGGTGTATTTAATGCAGTGGCGAATGTTTGAGTTGGCCCGACACATACACACACGTACACACACACACACCCACGCGCACGCACATCCAAAATAGACTTGGGCCAACTCTGAGCACTCGTCAATGTTTACGCTTATGCTAATTTTGGCCAGATCTGAGCACCGCTTAGTGTATTGCCTTGTTGGCCGTCCCGCTCATTGTTGTCCTTGTTATCCCTGTTGTTATGCTTCTTCTTGATATACCCTGTAGCTACTCGACATGTGCAAAGGGTATTAGCGTTATGCAAATTGACATAATTGAGACTATTAAATATTGAAATTACCAAATCGCAACATCGATGTATCAATGTTTATTGTAGCGATTTTTTAAAATTTTAGTTCGATAAATCTTTTAATGATGTTTCGTAAATGTAAATCGATAACTTCTTACAAGTAAATCGGCCTTATGTGGTCTTAAACAAGCAGAAGACGGAAGACGAACAGGGTATATTATTGATAAGAATTCATAAAAGAAGGTTGTCATCATATAATATTGATATTTCATCCTATTACTGCAAAATCGATAAATATTGATTTAAAGATTCTTTGAAATGCATTAATATTTTAGAGTTAAGTAAAGGTGGATAGCCCAAATATCAATTATATATATATTTTAAAAGATGTGTACTCTCATTGAAAGTTGTAGTTAGAGAGTATCTGCAAGTTGGGCACTTTTAACGAAACCACTTGTTTTTGTTATTGGTTTATATGTCTGTTGGCAATTGGACCAGCACATGCAACAATTTTGATGTGTGGCACATAAGAGCTTTTGAATACAAATTATGCTGCTGCCTCTTCGCTCTCTCTCTCTCTTTATTACTCTCTCTGTCTAGCTATCTCTTCGTGGACTGTAGATTAACCGCATAAATCAGTAAATCAAATGCAGCAGTTTAACAATAATGCAAGCAGCCCAAACCCCCCTTCCCCCACAATTTGCACCGCTAAGCAGTGGCAAGTGCCCGGAGGAGCTGCGTCCTGGCGGCACACTTAATGTCCAGGCATATAAATGACATGCAGATTCAATTTACTTAGTTGCCCGGGCTGCTGCTGCTGCTGCTGCTGGTGCTGCTGCTGCGTTTGCAAAGCTTTTGAGCTACTAATTAGATTCAGATCACCCCGCAACCTTTCAACGCCACCCCGTCCGCCTCATCCAGAGCTACCTGCGCCCCAAGCGCATCCTGCATCCATTGCTTGCTTTCAACTATAACTTAATTTACTATGCAATTTTGATGTTTTTGTTGTCGTTGCAAAATTAATTTTCTCATGATTTAGTTGGCATTTGCGGTTTTGATTTTGCGGCTGAGTGGCTTTTAAAGGACTTCAGCGCCCCCTAAATGGACATCAAAAAAACGTTAATTAGCGCAAAATATTACGCATACGTAATGTGAGCCCGTCGTGTTAGCCTGGTAGCTAAATCTGCGAGAAACACCGCACATGCAATGCCAACATACACAAATATGTAGGCCATGTCAAAATTAATAGAAATCCAACTGCCACGCGAATTTAACATGGACCCAATTAAAGTTTAACACTGGGTTTATGCGTTGACATATTGTGAATGGGCATAAGCTGGAGAATAGGCTAAAGCTATAGCTGCAAAGTTTTTTGTTTTATCAAAACAGCTGAAAAGTTCTGCTACGAAAACATATATATTCATAAATTTCTTTTTAATTACAAACTTTAGAAGCTCTTTCAACTCTTATAATTTCTTGTACAAACATTTAAATTTGTTACAAATTTCTTTCCGTAAACTAAAAACACTTTATTTGTGTGAATTCTTTTCTGAAAGCTTTCAGAGCCATCTAAAGTTTACAAAGCAACAGACAAATTAAAGCAATTTATAAATAAAACAAGTTAGAACGTTGCAGTAGGGCGTATCCGACTGTGTAATACTTGTTTACAGTATCTAGAAACTTGAAAATCGGTTCAGTTTCGACAAAGTAGTGTGAGTTTGATCCAATAACATTCAAGTGAATATTTTTCTACTTTTTCACTTGTCAATAAACAATTTCCGACTTTATTTGAGTCAAAAGTACTTTTTTTTTGCGCAATCAGTTTTTGTTTATGCCGAGTTTTCGCAATATTCACACACTGTATGAACTTCGGGTGGCATGTCAACATTTCTATTAGCAAACTTCAACTGCGACAGCACATAGAACTTACCCTCAAACCAGACAGTCCACACTCTAACCCTTAGCCCCCCTCCCTGTACCCCGTTTACCCCTTTACACCATACCGCATACATACCTTGCTGTGGTTCGCTGTTTTGCTTGCGGTCAGTTGGTCGTCGGTCAGCAAACAAGCGTGAAATTGCACAGCAATCGTGTTGAACTGGAAAAAAAATAAAAATGAAGAGCGAAGTAGAGAAAGAGCGAAAGGAAAAAGAGGTGGAAAAAAGGAGAGAGCTATGAAAATGGTTGCTAACAGCGCCAGAAAAGGCAATCAAACTTGCGGTCTATAAATGTCAAACCCCTAAAGCCGCCTGCACCCGCTGGTTTTTTGTTTTTTCATCCGAAATGCATTTCGGTTCACATGCCAATTTCCATTCCTGCCTAATTTCTGGCAGTGCAATTAATCCGCTATTGATGTTTGATTAGGAAAGTCTTTTAAATGGCAAACATTGTACAATTATCAGCAGCTGCAGGGGATTTTGTTATTCAAATTAAATGCATACAATACGCTACACGCGCTAATGATTCAATTATCCTTATTACTTGGCCATGTCCAAACACAGAGACCAGCACACACACACTCACACGCACACACACACACACATGACCACACACAAACTAAAATATGCACACACATGCGGGCGGGTTACGCCCACCACTGGGCCGCAGCGCTCGGCTTAATTAAAACCGAACCGATTCGATCTCAGTCCACAGCACGCTTTAAATTTAGCGCACTTGTTCACAGGACCAGAAGAATTTGCCTGGTTAGCGCTGACAGCCACTTTATTAAAGGACGTAAAGTTGAAAAATTTATTTGCATCATGCGCCAACCGGCGACGTCATTCCATGCCCCATGTTATTGAGCCCGAATGCGGATTGATGGCCGCTGCTCGATTCGATGCACCATAGCTGTAAATTCTCGACTGCAGCGCCGCCATTGAAGGCTGGCCCCAAGATTTGCGCACACACTGCGCCTGGGGAGCTCGTGTGTGCTGTAGTATATGCTGTCAGGTGTACGTTTAATAGCTGCATCGGGGTCAAACTCAAAGTGAAACTGTTAATTTTAAAGTAATGGCAGGCTTTTACCATGCCGTGCTTTATGTCACTTTTTATTAGTAGCTGTTTTTTTTTTCTTTTGCAATCAACTTAAAGTAACAACTGAACCGAATTTTAAGTTCGGGAATCTGTTAAAGTGAAATGAATTTTTAATTTGTATCTCTGCGTTTTTAATCAAAATAGCTTTACATAAAATTTTTTTGTAACATTTGCAAGACGCTATTTAAGTTAAAAACATCCTGCCAATTGTGAAATAGTAAAACCTGAAGACAATAATAGAACAAATTTTTTTTTATTTTTGCATACTAAAACAAACAATAAAATTAAAATTGAAAATTAACAGCTTTTACTTAAAGTAATTAAGCTACTTTGACATTATTTGCTTGGCGCTGTTAAGATTTCAAATATTTTTTTGTGTGACCAAAATAGTTTTCTGTTAAATATCAAATGGGGTCTGCTAAGGTATACGTGTTAACACCGCGCTGTTAAAGTTAACAGCCACATTTAAATAACAGCTAAGTAAACAAACACGCAATTGCTGCTAAAAAGCTTGCTATTTGTAAGCGATTGAAATAATTGAAATGTTCAATAATAACAAAAGTTGCCATACAATAGATAAATTTAAATTTACTTCGTCAGATGCAATTGAATTACAATTCCATTATTCATTTAAAAGTCTTTTCCCTATTCATTTAAGAACAATTCAATTACCCAAAAAAAAAAAATAAAATAAAATAAAATAAATTACTTAATGTTGTAAAACGGATGATGAAATGATGAATCTATTAAGTTTTATTATAGTATTAAAAGTCTCTCAATTTCAATCTACTCAAATGTATTAAATGTCTGCTTTATCGTGTGCTGTCAATCAGCTTTCAATTATAGCAGCTAATTTGACTGCCCGTTTCAAGCGCACGCTATATTTAATGCCACTTGCCATGTCCTCTAAATTGATATA
>SCDT01001309.1:0-10076 GCA_004143765.1 Drosophila melanica
CAATAATGTTGAATACCTCGCTGTCCCCTTATATATATATATATATATATATATATATATACACCTATATATAATATATATATATATATAGGTACCATCCAGGGAGGAATTCTTTGATTGGCAACAGTTCACTTGAGTGATTTAGATTTCCTAAGAATTATGTGCACCGGTGACTTCAGTTAATTACAACTTAAATTGCTGCCAATCGCAGTGGTCATTGACCAACTGCCGCTGACCCAATTAGTTGAAGCAGTTTAATGGAAAAGCAAAAGCAGCACCAGGAAAAGCATCAGCAGTAGACGAAGCTATCAAACCGACGGCATTCATTTCAAATTCTGTTTATGCAGTTTATAGTAAAGTTGCTTCTCATTTTTGGCTTAAAACTTTTCTTCTTTTGTTTTTGTTGCTTCTTCTTACCAGCATTAGGTAGCTCTGAACAGGACATTTGGCTTATTAGGACCAAAAACAGACAATTAAAGCCCAGCTACAAGCCCACTTGCGAAAGGAATTGTTTCCAGGAATTGAAAGGCTCAAAAGTTGCCTCGCTTATTCTCAGCGGTGCAGAACGACAACTTTTCTCATATATTTTGGCACGTAATAAATAAGTTGCACGAAATTAGCTTATAAATAGGCAATCTTAACAATACGTCCAACTAAATTTGTTCGCCTGCAGCGACACTGCCAATGGGTTACGGAAAGGGAAAAATGCCTTTCGAAAGTTGGGAACACTTTACAAGCTGTAGTCGCCCCTGGGCAGCCGTAAACTTGACAAGTTTGTCGCCCCGGCTCGAGACTGGGCCGAAAATGATGAAGCTGCCTGGCNTTTTTCATGCAACGCTTTTACGGGCCAGCAAAATAAGTTAACAAAGCTGTAAATATGATGAACTGTTGCCAGGCAGCTTCATCATTTTCGGCCCAGTCTCGAGCCGGGGCGACAAACTTGTCAAGTTTACGGCTGCCCAGGGGCGACTACAGCTTGTAAAGTGTTGCCAACTTTCGAAAGGCATTTTTCCCTTGAAGTAAAAGTATATAAGAAAAGCTAAGTTTGATTTTAAAACAAGTTAGAAAAATGCATTTGGCCATAGCCGACAGCGCAATACGCTGTAAGAAATATCTAAAATACAAATTGAAACTTCCTATAAAATTGAGGGATTTAAGGAAATTTATCCGTATGCTTTTTGTAGCTTGATTCTTAAATGAGATTATCAATAATCTGTCAAATTGCATTCCAAAGTAATTAAAACTATTAGAAGAAAACTGAATCACGAACAGTTGAACATATTTAAACAGAAACAAATCTATTTCAGCGCAGGTATAACTAATAAGCCCCGTTTCACATCTGCAAGCAGAATAGAACACGCACGCAAGAAATAAGCGAAATATTTCCGCTAACAGATTTGATTAGAAACAAGTGCACGGGCGCTACAGATGAAAAGCTGTTGAAGTACCAAGCGCAACAGTGACTATAGCTAAAATTGTAGCTGTAACTGAAATAGTTGCCGCCAGGCACTTGCCCTCCATTCAGCGGAGGCTCCCAACCCTCGTCCAAGCACACAGCCAGCTCCAAAGCCAGCTCCGATGCCGTCTCCAGCGCCAGCAGTTGCTTTAGTTTAGTTTGATTCAGTTAGTAGTTTGAGCGAGTTAAGTAGTTTTCTAAAGTTTTATGAATTATTAAGAGGATTTTCGAGCTTTCCGCTAGCCTTTCAGTTTCCTGCCGTTGTCCCCAAGTGTCTCCGCCTTCCCCCATTGCCCCCTTCGGCCGTTCATTTTACGCTCGTCAGCGAACGCCTGAAAAGCTGTCGAAATATGCAATTTTCAGTTTGTTTTTTAATTTTTCATGACAAATTCTGGCGCAAAGTTGTCCTTGTTACGCCCTGTACATTTTCAAAAGAGGTAGGGTAGACATAATGTATTTGTGAACTTCAGTCCATCTTTGCATGTCTGTCTGTATTCAAAAGATTTGTCTGTCTGTCAGTTTAATCATCAATATATCAAGCTTTCTATCTTTATATTTATATAACTAATTTCTATTCATCTGTCTAACTTACTATTTATCTACCTTTATGTCAATCTATATATCAATAAGTCTGTGCGTTTGTGTTTTAACCATTTGATAACTCCACATATGGGTTTAAATTTAAAAAATTGGTAACTATCGATTCTAGAATTGAGCATATGTGTGACATTTTACAAGGAATTCATACAAAGAAAAAACCATAAAGTGATTCTATGTATATATATTAATATGATTCCAATGCAGTGGTTAAAAAATGTATCCATTTTTTCAAAAATTTGTGAATAAAGAAGTGAAGAAGAAAATGCTTCAGTCATCTATGTTTATGCACCTATATAAATTTATGTCGTTTACAGTGTATCGACTAGTCGATAACGCCCACGTCGCTTGTTGTTGCTGTTGTTAGGGCTGGCATTAGCTAAGACGTTGACTTGTTCCTAACTGGTTGACGCCCGCAGCGAGCAGCTAACGGCTAACGGCTAGCACAGAGCACGCAGTACGAGGCCATCAGATTTTGGGCACGTTCGTTTTGGCCAAAAATTAAATACTTTTTATTGTCAATAAAATTATAAATGCAAATTATAATTTTGTGCTGCCGTTGGCCAATTAGCCAGCAGTACGCAACAACAACAATAAGGCTCAGTCCACTCTTCTCTGCCAGGCAACTGTCGCCTGCTGGCAGCAAGAGATAATGCGAGCAATTCCCCAAAAGGGGCCCGTTGCCCAACACTGGCGAGCCGTGCGCTGTGATTGTGACGTCAATGCTGTATTAAAAGTTGAACATGTTGCGGCGAGTGGTGTCCTTTTTTTGTTGGGGGGGAGGCGAGGGCTTTTGGATAACTAGGTGGACTCTGCGTGCGGCGTTGGCATGTTAATTCACTTTGCAAATTGTTGCGTCGTTGTGGCTTTGGCATTCGCTTTGCCCGGAATGCTAATCATGCCTAGGTGTGGGCAACAACAACAACAATAACAACAACTGGCAACAACTTTGTTGATTTGCTAAGTGAAACTTCGATTAGGCGCTGCACAAACGCGCTAACAAACTGTTGACCAAGTTCAGAGTTTGGCTTCGGGTGTTTTTTTTTTTATAACTACAGGTAAAATGGGTATACTGGTTTTCTACCAGTGTATTTAAAAGACAGATGGAGGCACCCAGACTTGCTGAGAATGATGACCTAAGTTATTCTAGCTATGGTGCATGTTTATCAGTCTTTTTGTAACAACAAATTGCAGGATGCAGGGTATCTCGAAGTCGGGCGCCCTTGACTTGAGTATTTGTACTTCTTTTTTTTTGCCAGATTTTCTTGCTCGGCTTTCGCTTGTAGGGCTGTAAAGCGAGCCGGGCTCATAAACTTACGCCACGTAAAATTTGTTATGCTCTATTTCTTTGCAAAGCAATTACCGACCCACATCTACCGCTGCCCAAACAAAAAAATATACACACACATGCAACCACACATAGATGGGCAATGTGCGTGTGTGTGTGTGTGTGTTTCTACAGCATTTAAGCAATCGCCCAGTATCGCCCACACAAACACACATAAGCAACGGCGGCGGCTGTGAAAATTAAATTGGTCTATATATGTACATCAAGCCTAAACTATCGTACAGTGAAGCCAATGCAATCAGGATCAGAAGTTCGTTTAAAATGCAAAGTGAAAAGGAGGAGAGGGTGATGGCAAGGCAGACAGCTAGAGAGGGGAAAAAATTGATTATAAGTGGGAAATGAATATATTTTAAGTGGATATTCATATAATTTAATTCTGATTTTATTTTAATTTAGAGTGTATTCTATTTAAACGTTTAACAAACGTATCCATCAGCATCAGAATTGCACAATATTTACCTATTAACTTTTTAAAAGGCTTTAGTTATAGTACAACAACAATTCAAGATTTTCAACATTAAAAAGTAACGCATAATTTTTTCTTAACAACACTGGGATAAAAGCAAAGCACAAATAAAAAATGTTAAAATAATAGTATACAAAAAATCAATTTATATATTGCGCACCCATTTGTAAATTTAATTTGTTATTTAAATGACATTTAATGTGAAATCAAGCCAAAAATGTGGATCAGATAAAAGTTAAGTAAATTAAGTTCATATTTAATTAAAATTAAACCTAGAAAAAAATGTGTATTTTTAAGCTTTTTGTTGGAGTTGCCACGAAGAGCGTCACCGTGCGGCACGTGGCATTAGCCGTTAAAAAAAAGTAACTCAAAGCGAAAGAAAATGGCGAAATTTTGCAGGTTTTGCATTTGTTGCATTACGAGCACTATACAAATAATCGATAGCTTTTACGCAACTGCTCCGAAACGGAGCCATCATCGAATTGCGACGACTGCCAGTGGGGAGGGGGGGGGCAGGGTGGCAGAGGGTGGACCCAGGATGGGCAAGCGTGCGAGAAAATTCGTGCAGACAAAAATTTATAAGCGCATTACATGGGCTCGTGTAGTTTCCGTGATTTGTGCGAGGGCGCTAGTCGCCGGCATCGGTCGCCGGACTGCTAAATGGGGTCGCTGGGGCAACAGCATATACAAAGTGCTTACAAAGCGTTTGCCGATTAATCAGTTTGGCAGCAAGAGCAGAGCCCAACAACGCAGTTCTCTAGTGCACCGAAACTGTTTGTACACACATACAGTGAAAGCTCCGCAACACGAACATTCCCATTCCAGTTGTCGTTAGAAATTTTTATATTTTTATATAAAGAACAAAAATTAAATAATATAAATAACAAGTGAATTATTTATATGTTACAGGCATATTTTTGGTACAAGTACAACATGAATAAGTTTAGAAATAGAGAAAAAATATAATAACATAATTGAGGTTTGTCCGTAAGATGCTTTCACTGTATATATACATATATTACATATATTTAAGTTGAGTCCTTGAGGCAGCGCCTCCAAGGAGCTGCAACCACTGGCAGTGTGCAGCCAAACAGCCAAGCCGAACGTCGTTTTGGTGGCTAATTAAGTCAATTATGCACTTAAAGCGCAAAGTGGCGTGCAGCAGCACCAACAGCAACAGCAACAGCAGCAACAGCAGCACCAGCAGCCGCAGCGGTTGCAGCAGCATTTCTAGCCACGCCCCAAAAGTGGCTGCCTTCAGTCAAACATCAAAGTTAGTCACGCTCGCGCCTCGTGCTCTCTTGCTCTAGTACACACACACACACACACACCCATACAAACACAGCGGCTGACGGCCGCTTCTGGTTTTTTAATAATAAAATGGCTTGAAACAGGAAATAACTCATACGCGCCGTATGCCGCAGTCGCCATACATCAGCGACAGTTGCCGTTGCTGCTTTTGTTGCTTGTGTTGCTGCCATTGTTGTTGGCATAAGGACGTGTTACTTACGTACACCAGTCTTATATATTTCATTGCATAATACACTAAGAGAAAAAGGGCTATTCTAAATACGGGTTTAAAGCAAAACGGACTTCATTTTGTTTTGCTTTTTAAAAATTAATTGTTAAGTTAAGTGTAAAACAATCTAAAACAATTTTCAAAAAGCAACAATATTTCTTATTAATAAAAATAATATTTCACTTTCAAAAAATTTGTTGAATAAAAAAATGTAAGTACCTAAAATAGGTATTACCAAGGAAAGATAAAATGTTAAGTTTACTATTTATCTTTAGTACTTATTAATTCTGGAATAAAAATAATTATTTAAACAAAAATAAAATTAAATAATAATAAAACTAAATTAGTTTTCTATTGTTGATAATGTTGGGACTTTAATGCCAGTTCTTGAGAAGTTTTAAATTAACTATACGTAGTTTTTCTCGCAGTGTATACATTATATATAGGAATATATATGGAAAATTCGCTATATAATATATGGCTGCCTCTTTGCCTATACATGCATATGTATGCTTTAATATTGCTTTCTCTCTATATGTGTGTGTGTGTGTGTCTGGGAAAGGCTGGTGCGGGTGTATATGGCAGACACAAGAAACGATTTATCTCAATTTACATACTTAATGACAGGCATAGCGACTCATGCATTGCGCCCTGCCAAACAGCCGATGGGCAAAGGGGAAGGGGGGTAGTTGGGCCAGTTGGTGAAACGGGCATCACAGTGGATAAATTCCATGCAGTTGTTGTTGTTTTCTTACAGTGTAATATCGTTCGTTTGTTAAATGATGCCCAAGCATTGATTTCACTTAAAGTAAATGAATTCATTAAAACCACTTATCGAGCAACAAAGAGGTGAAAATCTGTTAATTACAATTTTATGATTGAATCATTATGGAAATGCGAGATTTTACAAAGTAAAACGCATACATGTGTAAATGTGTGACTTATGCAACAATACTCGGATTGTCATTGCGTGGACTTGCACTGAAATAAGATTATGAAGTACAATCAGAAGTCTGTCATAAAACATTATAAATGATTGTAAATGTCATTGGTTATGTCGGCATTAAAAATTATTTAACATTCTGATAATTTGATTCAGATATGGGGATTAAAAATGGAATCTTTCTACAACATTTTTGGACACAATTTACAAAAGGTTAGATTTTGCAGCCTAATCTCAACAGCCTAATATTGTTAATAATTGGTTATTTNATTAAAAATTATTTAACATTCTGATAATTTGATTCAGATATGGGGATTAAAAATGGAATCTTTCTACAACATTTTTGGACACAATTTACAAAAGGTTAGATTTTGCAGCCTAATCTCAACAGCCTAATATTGTTAATAATTGGTTATTTATAAACTGAAACAAAGTTGAAACCTTTATTTCAAATTCATTTTTTAAATCCCTACATTCACAAAGATAACAGTTAACTCAATTAAGTAATTTTTAAATGTTTCTTTTCAATAGGAACAATAAGGATAGTTTTTTAGGCCAGTCTTACTTATATTTAGAGCAGCGTGTTTCTCTGAGTGTACAAAAGTAAAGCTGCAGGTCTTTTAAAAGCTTACAAGCTGTGCATCAATTACATTGGAATTGTAAATAATTAGCAATATTATACAATGCCGCAGGATCATTAAGGTTTTGTTGCTGTTCTCTATAAATGTCTCCAATAATGTTATTTATATATATATAATCTCAAAATGTTCGCCCACGGCTGTTGAGACAGCTTGTTCCACTGTGCACTGTGCCCACGCTAAAATCGCTCGTCACTTGTCAGTTCTGTGTGGAAGTAATGAAGGCGTTCGATGTAATAAATGCAAAATTTTTGTGACGTAAAAACGAAATTACGCAGAAACAGAATCAGTCATCAGACAGCCAAATAGACAAGCAGACAGGCAGGACAGTTATTGTTCAGCGAACGATATTAAATTGGAGAAGTAGCCCACTCCCCGAGACCCATATCATACAGCTGTCCCAAGTCAGAAACCTCAGACTAAAGTCCGCAAAAAAGCAAAGCTTAGCTGGGCTTTGCACGCTTCAGTCAAAAAGTTCAAGTAATTCCCCCGAGTGGCGGTACGCACATTACTTTTAATAAATATTAAAGAGGGGCGTCACAACAATTTGGCCAACGTACCAGGGCTGACAGCAAGCAACGAATGAAGCAGATATTTAATTTTGACTAATAAAATATTGAGTGATTGTTTTTTCGATACCCTGTTGGCATTGCCAATTGGTGTGAAAGGGTATAATAATTATGTGCTACATTTCAAGCCTCACAGGGTATGTACACATATATCTAATCAGATCTATATAGCCATGTTTGTGTGTTGTTGTCAAAACTTTTGAATTTGCAATGTTAGCCTGATTTGAAGAGCCAAGTTACCAAGTTAAGTTATTTAATAATGATTAATTTAAAGCATAATTTTCAGCTTGCAGCTGTATATAGGATATCTGCTAGTTGGTCAGTTTCCACTAAAACAATCGTACTTGTTTTTTTTTTTGCTGCTGGTGTTGACGTCTCGCAGCTTCTCAAAGCTGCCAACTTGTGGTTCGGCAATTTGACAAATGTGCCACACACATTTATTGTTGTTGTTTTTCACTACACCCACTGAACCCACTACACTCGCCCAACCTGCTATCACGTGGCATACGCAGCGCCTGGCCCAACCCGGCACGCTTATAGCTGGATAATTTAATGGTCTTTTACTATGAGTTTTTTGTTGCCGGCCGGCTGGGCGTCTTTTTGTTGCCCCTTGGATGCGCATGTTTTTAGAAGCGCTTTGTAAGTTATTTCTTTTTACAAAAGAGGCGCAAAGTTGCGTAAATTATTGTTAACGGAGGCGTGTGCATTGGGTCCTGCTAAGCGTTCCACCTTTTCGCTGCGGCTCCACGCAGATTTAGATGTGTGTGTGTGTGTGTGTATGTGTTTTTTTTGTTTATTTATTTTATTTTTTTCTTTATTTTTTTTTTTTGTGGGCCAAGTTGATGGCAACGCTTTTGTGTATTTGAACTTGGCAGTGCGTTAAATTGTAAAGGCCCAGTAAATACCACATGCTTTCACACACACACACACACACACACACACATACCAGCACACAGTCACCTTGGCAATCATATAGCCAGCTAATTCCAGAAAGTTGCTCAGATTTTTGGGCCAAAATTCCTTGCGAAACGTTGCCAGGCGGATGACTGTAATCGGCTTTGTTAATCATTTCTAGCTAAAAATACGACTCGATTAAAGATTATTCTAATGCAGCATTTTGATTAGGCACGTGTGTCTATTTGTGTTTGGGTGTGTATGGATGTTCCTGTGTGTGTGTGTGTGTGTGTGTGTGTGTGTGCGTGTGTGTTTCGTGGGTCATACAGGTTGCCTCTTCACTCTGTTTACAATGTCAACCCAAGGCGAAAGCAATTGCAAACACAAATATAAATGCGAATACAAATGCGAAAACAAATACAAATACTATGCGAGCTTGGCTAGCTATGAATATTCATGAGTGTGTGCGAGCTAGCGAGTGTGCGTGTGCGTGTGCGTGTGTGTGCCGCTTAAGATACTTGTATCCGCAATGAAACTCGAGCAGTCTCTGGACAGCTTCAATATCGTCTTGAAAGATTCACGCATACTAAAAGAACCTATGTAAATACTTACTGGTATAGATGTATGTATATATATATATATATATATACATATATACAGGGAAGGAAGCAACGGCCACGCTTACGGTATTTTCTTCTATTTGTTTACTTTAAGGAGCTGTCGAAGAAAATAACAAAAATTAAAAATATTTTTGTATATTAACGTGCTTACGTCTTATTTAATATTATACAAATTTTTATGAAATAAATTTTCATAAAATCTTTAAATTATATTGTGAGCTTTTAAGAAGTTGTTCATAATGGAACTGTATCACAAGTGGCGAGTTTTCAAGGTTTCTTCACTGCCATTCGAATTGGAAGTTAAGTTTCTGTATAATTTATGGCGCTTAAAAATTGGTTTGTGTGCCTTGGGGGGAACAGAAAGATATAAACAGCCCAAGGCGGTTGTTTTTTAGTAGAGCTTTTACTGTACACATTAGTGGAGAGTTGATCCTGGCAACCATGTTGATTCTCATGCAACACATTAGGAATTGAAACTATTATTCAACTGAGGTTGTTTTTACACAAAAAGCTCAGGATAATTAAAATAATAATAAATAATTCAAATGTCAAAAAAATGCCAATGATTGGCTAAAGTTGCATTTGCACAGCACACTTTTATGACAATAGGATAATTAAAATAATAATAAATAATTCATATGTCAAATTAAGATAGTTATTACATCAAATAAAACAAGACCAATGATTGGCTAAAGTTGCATTTGTACAGCATACTTTTTGGGTCCCGTCTAGTTGATTTAATCTGAAAGCCTTAAGTAGCTATTTAACTTAAATAAATTACATTTGGCAATTTCATTAAGTGCTTGCAATATGCAACTTGATCGATGCATCTTCTGTGGCATCAACAGCTTTGTGCTCAAAGTCAGCTTTTAAACGTCCACTACTAAGTAGCTTTTTTTTATTATTGTTTTCTTTTACAATTTTACTTAAAAGCTAATACTTTAATTGTATTTTAGACATTTCATTTTGTGGCGCTATCTATTTGTGAAGCTAGAATTATTGCGTTATCTTTGGGAATAAGGAAAT
>SCDT01001309.1:10095-29752 GCA_004143765.1 Drosophila melanica
ATCACTTGAATAATAAAACAATTAACTTGAATTAACAATTATAATTAAAGTTCAATCGATTTGCCGACTCTTCAATTGCCTTGGAACTAAACTAAAACGCACTTAAATCAGACTGAAGCTATTTGCTTTTGACTCGTTTAGCTGGGCTGACGGTGACGTTAATGACCGTCAATAAAAGCCGTGCTTAAGTGGCAGTAACGGGGCATGTCTTGCCTTTAGGGCTCGCTCAGAGCAGAATAAAACAGGGGAGAACAATGGCAAAAACACGGCCAAGCAATTAATGTCAAAGTCAATATGCCTTATCGCACCGTTAAATGTAAAGGGTATTATAATAAAATAAATAACGCAAAAATCAGCAGCGCTAAAATTAAATCGAACATCAACAATCTGTGGCAAACAACAAGGGCGCCAACAACAACAACGAAGGCGCAGGCAGCCAGCCTGGCAGCCACGAAGGATAGCATTACGGCCACGTGGCCTGGTGAGACCCGGACTGAGCTCTATAGCTCAGGGTCGAGCCACAGCAACAATTCGCACTCTCCGGGTTGGAGACAGACCCGGAGCTGGAGTCGGAGTTGGTGTCGCAGGAACCGGGGCCAAAGGAATCAAGCGAAATCAACGAGGCATCAAGCAACTTGGTTATCCATTCCATTGCCATCACCATCGTCTACGCGGAGAGCCCGCAGCATTTTTTTATACCCTTACGTAGAGTATTATAAACCTGCCACAAAATGTGTGTCGCTAGAAGGCGAGAGCTTCAAGCTTATCTAGAATATACAGCATATAGCAATGTCAAAACTTATCTTCCTAACTCAAATACAAATATTGTACTTCTATTTAGAATTAAACTACTATTATTATTTTTTTTATTCTTAATTATAAAAATTCGTTCCATTTTTGATTAATGATCAAATATAATATTAATCAAGAATGCAGAAATATGTTTGATAAAAATATTTCTTGAAAAAAACTTTAGAAATTTTTTATTTGCTTGACTTTTAAAGAAATTGCAATATAAATGCAAGGGTATCCGGATTTCGGCTCGTTTTTATATTCTTTCTGTATTTTGTTATTTATTTTGTATTTGTTTTTTTTTTTTTTTTTTTTTGGCACGAACGAGCAAGCAGACGGGCAGACAGCGTGGCAAGGACATAAACAGCAATGGCTGCCTCATCGAAAGGGGGCGTATTCTGCGGCCTGGTGTGGCACCTCCAGCAAAGGGGGCGTGATGCTGCTGGTGTCGACAATCGCGCGTTGGCAACTTAAGCGTCAATGCTGAGCGCTGCATTTGCCAGTCAAAGCCAACGACATCGTCCAACTGTCCGGCTGTCCAGCCAAAAGCCAATCTGCTTGCCACTATATCCGTCGCTGCCGTCGTCGTTCGCTGCTGCTGTCGACCCCAATTTACAATGCTTTTTGTCTGGCTTCAGGCTTGAGATGTGCCGCCAGCACCACGGATTTTTACTGTGTGGTGAAAATCGCTGACAGCCAAGTCCTGGACGCCAGGCACATTGGCAGCTGTTAACAGGTAATCTCCCATCCCCTCCCGTCCATGCGCTTTCAGCTAAAAGGGCGGCCACGCCCCGCCATTATTCAAGGCAGCTCACGTAAATTTTTTAAGTTTCGTCATTAAGATTATGGGGACTAACGAATATTTTGCCAGGGCATGCACAGAATTTTTCATAAACTCGTTTAACGAACGAATGGGCAAAGAGCTCGTCTAGCACAGCCACGCACAGTGGCACCAGCAGCTCCGAATACCACTCAAAAAGAGGATATTCTCTCTAACATTTTACCGCGCACTAAGTACTTAAGCAGCTTAGCAGTTAAAATTGATTTTTTGTGATACTTTGTGGATAGTGTCAATATTGCAAACTTTCTATAAGTTCAATTATCGAAAGCTGTCGTGAGCACATTAATTTTTGAGTTATCATATAAACATATTTAAATACCTAATTTAAGCGATATGGAGTTTTTAAACATTGAAATTGGTTTAAACATATGCCATTCTATAGTTATCGAAGATTTAATCATTTAATTACTGATATGATTGAATAATCGAGTCTGTCGAAATTTTCTAGCACAAATAACGGATAAATAATCACATCAAAACTATCGATCACTGAAGATTTAATTATTTTATATCAAATTTTATGTAGCAAATCATTTTTATCAAATTTTCGATTGTTGTACAAAACCTTATTAAATGCTTGACATCAAATGATTTACCGATTTAATCACATTGTATTAAAAATGAATTTTTTGTAAATTCCGAGAAATCAGAATAATCGACATAATCGAAATTTGTAGTAAATGTATGCGTCTACTTTTCACTTGAGAAACTGTTCATAAATAAATTTTAAATTAACTTTATTGATGAAGGCAAACGTTCTACCTCTTTCTTTCTCTCTCCCCCACTCTGCCCCGTCTCTTGAGGCGCACGGCGATGCCACTTAGGAGCTGAATTGAAAAAGCTACGCATTTCCTTTGAATTTTTCTACATTTTCCCTGGCATTGTTCTCTCCCTTGCGCTTTCTCTCTCTTGCTCTCGCTGTCTCTTTCGGTCTCTCGCTTTCTCTCTCTCTCTCTCTCTGTCTCTCTTTCTCTGTCTCTCTCGAACGATTACTTATTGTGCAACGGACGAACGACGTCAACACGTGCCGCTAACCTTTTACTAAGCCCAAAACGGGTATCCACACCCAACTCAAGATTGGCCAAGGATTCGATGCTGTTGCTTTTTTTTTTTTTTTGTTTCTTGAACGTTTTTCTTCTTTATTTAGTTCTTTTGCTATTTTACTTATTCTGGTTTTCTTGTATGCTTATTCCTGTTGCCGTTCTTGTTGTTGGTTGTGTAAGCAAATTGCCCAATTTTTTTTTCGTTGTACTCTCGCTTTGGGCTCAACAAGATGGTGGTCTATGGACGTGGGATTTTGGGGCTGGGGCTATCAACGTATTATCTTGTCAAAGGAGTGCAGTTCGAAATTGTTATGGCAGAAAGAGAAACAGACGCGGCAACAACAATAACAAAACTTTCCAATGGCGGAAGGGGGGGTTTGCTTGGAGGCAAGTAAAGTGTGTGGCAAGTATCTCTGGTCGCTAGTTGGTAACAATTGGAGGGTGGGACTTGCCTCTTCACTAGAGCTTGCTGATGCTGGAAAGCAATAATCTAACATTTCAGCACATTTTACAGTTCACTGAATTAAATAAAGAAACTTGGTGCACACACACACACACACACATTATGCGCGCTTGTGTGTATGCGTGTGTATAAGTTCTCTCAAATGTATCTACAAACTCAAACGGGACAGTTAACAGAAGACAACCCTGGGCTCAAGCTATTGCTATGCCTTCAGCTTGAACAGCTTCTTCTTCGTCTACCTATCCTGCTCGCCGGCACCCTGGCCCACCACCTTCTAACTGGCAAGCAAAGCAATTTTTATGGAAAATGCTACGAAAATTCCACATTATGAGACTGCGAGCTGTGAGCTGTGAGCTGGCACAAGGGCACGAGCCCAGCGCAGCACACAAAAAAATATAAAAAAAAAAATGCTGAGCTAACGATGTGTGATTTTTTCTGTATGGTTTGGTTTTGGGGCAACAATTGGGTGGCCGGGGTCGGGGTCGTGGTACCGCGAACCGGGCATAAAAAAATAATAATAAATGAAAGTGTTGGCGCTGGGCAACATTGTCGCTGTACCGCCGCTGCCATGTATAATAACATTCAAGTACGCCAAGTTTAATCTCTCAAAATGCTTATGCAAAGCAAAAACGAAAAAAAATGAAAAAATGTCGATAGTGGCTGACTACGAAATACCTTAAATATACGCACATTTTTTTATACAGGAGATATTCATATAAAACCTTCCAATTTCTATAAAACATTATCAGCTCTTAAAATACCCAAAATATGCTTAAAATAAAGGGCCATTAACATATTGTAAAAATATCGTTCTCTTTGCAATAGTTAAATCCCTAATTTGGAACTCCAGATGTTATAATCTCCGAGATAAAATTGAAAAATCAGAAGCAGTAAACTAATTTTTATCGATTTTGGTTAAAATAGGTTATATCGATGATATAAAATAAGCTTGATGCAGATCAAGCAGTTGTAATATGCAAAAACATATTATCCCAATTTAGTATGTCTAGCTCTTGATATAGCTTAAAATCGATATAAATCGATAACTTCAAAAAGCATGATTTCTTCAACCAACACTATAACTTATATGCTAAAATGTTATATATCCACTAATATCTTGTGCTCTGTACTACATTGTTCACATACACTTCCACACCAGCAATATAGCCTTTCTCACAAATTTTTGTATGACTACAGAGTATTTGAAAAAAAGGGCAGCAGGAAAATAAATATATATACTACAGCGAAATGTGAGGGTAATTTACGTTTAAAGCCTGCAAAATTATTCAAATTAAAATTGTAAGTATTCCAATGTGTTGGACTGCGTCAGCAGCCGGAGCAGCTGAGCCTCGCAGCTGGAGCTTTTGGATGCCTGAGCTCTTTTGGCCTGGACTCCTCGGCATTGCTAAATTGGCTGGGACACTTAATTTCTGTTGACGCGCACATTTTTCTATGGAAATTAACGCTAAATAATTTTTGAAATTATTTCTGTTGTTGCCCAAAGGGGCCAGCCAGTGGGCAGAGGGAGATGATGTAGTGCGGAGCGGCCGACTAATGCTGTTGCTGCGAATGTTGGCTATGAGGCGGCAATTAGGCCCGGGGCGTTTGAATTAGTTTCGTGTTTTAATGAGTTTCATAACTTTTTGGTTCCGTTGTAAATTGTGAAAGCAGAAAATACGCGAAACACGCACAAATACACACATTTAAAATTGCGAATGAGCAAAATTTTGGAGTTGTCTCTGTTGTTGTTATAAAAACACTCAGAGAAAATTGCGATAATTTTATTTTTAATTTTTAATTAATAAATGTAAATGTTATTAAAATTCGAAAAAGAATTTTTCTCTAAGGACTTGGTAGTTCGAACCCGCGAAGGGGTCGGATCAAAAGTTTTATTTTTATACTCGTTAACGATATAAAACTAGTAAGTTGGGTTTGCGCTTTTGAACATAGCGACTTGAAAATTATATATGTACTTGTAGTCTACAAAGGTTAATATATCCTGATTTCATGATTTTTCATACATTTTTGGGAACATTTTTTTGTATTTTTTGGAAAGCATGTACTCCCCCTTTATACATATTCAAAAAAAATTTTTTTAAAGTTAAAAGTGCGAGTTTGCATTTTTAATCGATTTTACTGGGCACAAATAGTATAAGAAACAACATTTAACCAGATTCTGAGGGGGTCAACTTTTTTGTCAATCATGCCAAATTGAAAAAAGTTTTGACATGTATGACATGTAAAGCTCTCGGACCCATAGGCATCATATTTCAAACACCCATAAATTTGTCAACACCGAACCGATTTTCATGTTTGATGATGCTTGAGAACATTGATTCTACATTCAAAATCGATGCATTTTTGAAAACAAATATTTTTTTGATTTTTTTTTCTTGAAAAAAGAATGTACTCATTTTCAAAAAAAATTTAAAAATATTACTAATATTTTATTTTAAATTCTAATAAATAAAAGTATAATATTCTATATACTTATTTTGTTCTCAGTGTAAATCTTTGTTCGAAATGTTATTTTCTAAGTGTAAATATTTGTGTACATATATTAGCCTACCCAGTTGACATAACCAGCCAAGTGGCATTGGAATGAGCAACAAAAGCACCCACAACAACAAATTTTAAGCTTTGAAATATGCAATGATTTATGGTAAGAAGTCAACAGTAAAATCTCAGATGTGGGCACGTGCATGTTAATGACATTTTGAAAGTGTCTCCTTTGGGGGGGCTTACTTTCCATTTGCGTTTTTTTTACCATATGTAGCTGGCCATGTGGGTTTTCGCATTGGATCCCAATAGCAATCGCTTCGTAAAATCAGTCTGCACAATTTTTTGTGTTTCAAAAATTACTGCGTGCTTTTAATATTTTAATTCCCAAAGAATTTTTTATACCCTATACGCATGAAATGTATTTTACAGGCATTCAAATTCGTTTAATGGTAAAAGTTATTTATCTAAAGATAAAAAAATTTTATAGCACATGAAAAATTCAGAAAAATATATTTTCTTTATTATTGACAATAGATGGTAGAAATTGATAAATGCCAATAGTAGCTAATAATACCAGACTAATCTTATTTAAATTTATATTGACCTAATTATAACATAAATAAAATAACATATTTTCCATACTCCGTCGTCAGAAATCGATAATTATCAATATACAAAGACATAAAATAATGTAAGGCCCAATTTACAGGACATCTCTTATTTAACCAGGTACCAGAAATCCCACTTTCTGTTTCACTATTTCTCTCTTCCGGCGGGTATTTATTCATTTATACATATTTAATTTCTTGCAATTGCAATATTTAATGTCTCACTCATTAATTAAACATTACGTAGTCGAGCATACGGAATGAATCGAAAAAAATTAAAAACAAAAAATAAAATAAAAAAAGCACAAAACAAAAAATGGAATAACTTCTGCACCAGTGACAAATGGCTAACGTGGAATATTTGCTATAGAGCTTTGGGCAAGGCGCAAACTTGCAAAAAAAAAAAAGGAATGAACATTTTTTGGCTAGCCCGCACTGCCCGAGTCAAGCACTATCTCCCTATCTCTCTCTCTCTCTTTCGTTTGTCCGTTGCTTACTCAATTTTTACTTTCAGTCACAATTCAACTGTAATTACTTGCCAAGTCCATTACCCACCCGCCCAGTTCGGGCAATGAAAAATAAGCTTCCTTTGGCAAAGGGAACAAAAAATACTTTGTATTTTCTTTTAATTTTTCATTGTTAAATTGCCGTTTATCTGGTATTTGCCTATTTATCGGTGTGTTTGTATGTGGGCAAAGGATCCGCGACAAAACAGAGCGAACAGAAAATAAAGCAAAATACCGCACCGCACCGCACCGCACGGTATAGTAAAAACAAAAAGGTTGCCTTTGTAAAAGCATTCCAATGACTAATGAAATTGTGAAGCAAAAACTGATATGACCCTATACATATTAAGCTAGTACTGCATAGATCCTAAAGAACTGCATACATATACTAAAAGAGATACAGAGAGATATGCCAGTATCACAAAAACTGACCATTAGCAAATACATTTTTAGGAAAAAAAGTTTTCAGTTGGACCCATTCAAACAAGTCAAAACAAACAAGTCCGAACATTGTAGAGGGAGTTCTTTTTTTACTGCCAGATACCCTGTAATCTGTCCCTAAGTGCAGCTTAGGTCAGGTGGAGAGTAAGCAGATTAATATGAGCTGAAGGCGACCAAAAAAGTAAAAACCGGGATATGTAGTGCAAGAAAATATACAAATATGATACGAAGCCTTGACAGGTGATGAATAGGAGGAAAAGGAGAAGAAATAAACTGTACATCAGTAGTTAAATACTGTGGGGATTAGAGTCAAAGCGCGGAAAATAGAATATCAAAGTTTGCAAAAATAAATCCATGCTAAAAATCAGTACGACCAGCGTTATAAATATGAATTTTAAAATATCCTTCTTTTACCAACTGGGAAGAAGTGCATAGTAATAGACATTTAGTTGTATAATAAATCAAATTTCGGAACGAAAATAATAATAGGCATCTAGTTATTTTTAGTCCTACATGGGGCCATTTCTAACATGTATACCAGTTTTATTTTAATAGAGTTAAGTAAATGAAAATAAAATATTAAAATTGATTCGTAAAGCACAGACAGCTGGACAATAAACTTAACGCAATATTCCTAATATCTGCTCTTCAAATCTGAGTATTTCAATTGAACATTTTATAAATCGACAACTCTCCTTTATGAAACAATTGGTAAATACAAATATGTCCAAACATTTGCGGTACATAAAAGTTACAAGATACACACGTCACGCGGTGTGTATCCAAAATGTGTTGCTGCTGCTGTGGTCCTGCTTCAGGCACGCCTCTTTATGCGGCCCGCAAAAGAACAAAAATCAATATGTTGATTTCAACTTTTTGCGTACCAAAAAAAAAAAAAAAAGAAAAGGAAAAAAATGACAACAACAAAGTCAAATTTGTTCTTTGCTTTTGTTTTGTTGGGCCAGCAAAAACTGTAGCAAATAAGATATAGAAGGGCGCAGCAAAGGAAACTAAAAGACGGCCATTATCTGTTTACATATTCATGCGCACAAAATACACTAATATATATTCATTTATATATATACGCTTGTATATAAATATTTTATGCATATACTTGTTTATGGTTACATACCTAAGCGGATATTTTTGACACTTTAAAAATTGGTATGCTGTATATCTGAGGCGCATTGGCGACAGGCAATTTCTCATGAAACATGCAACCCCTCCCCCTCCCCACAAAAAAAAAGCCAACAACGTTATCAAAAGTGTTTTGGCCCAGCTGAGACCCAGGCCAAACCAAACCCAGACACAGCCAGGCCACGGAGCAGAAACAGCCAAAGGAGCAATCGCCTTGTCTTTATGCCCAAATCACAATCGAAGCAGATGGGCGCTGTTGAGTCGCGCCACCAAGTGGATATGTCATGTAGATGGGCTCAAGCTCTGCTTTATCAGTTGTGCAAGTGTGTGAGTGTGTGTGTGTGTGTGCTTTAATACCCTTGCAGAGGGTGTTATTACCATGTAACACAATGTAAAACGCATAGAAGAAGACCTCTTTGCATCCACACTATATATTTTTAATCGGAATCAACAACCGAGTAAATATAGGCAAAAAGTGTTTCAGTTTGAGTGCTGACTTGTTGAAGTTTTTATTTAGCCGCAGGCAGTATACAGTATATGGCAGGGTTTCCGGATCGAACAACTATAAAATGAACAGATTATTGATATGAATAACATTTCTGTTTTTTAAGATATCATGACAAAACTTGGCTATTATGAGTTTTATTAACCATTCAATATTCGAGCAAAATCTGTTCAATCACAAAAACCCAAAGTTGAGTTTCGGTATGAAAAAATGCCATGTTTATTAGATATTCAAAAAAAAAACAATTATAAATCTTATCTATCAAAATCTTCTTTTAAATTAAAAACAATTTTTTATTAAAAACATAGTGTTTTTAAATAATAATACAATGAAACTCAGCAATAAAAAGCTTTCAATATATATGTAAAATCTTATACCTCATAATATAGATTTAATACGACAAATAAAACTAAAAATTTTCTTAAAAATATTTATTTTTGGCATATGTTGTTGCATTTTACGCCTGATAATTTCATTTTTATCCAATAACAACGTAGTTTTAGCTTAGCACACAAATGTATAACAGGGTATTAAAGTTTTGGTATGTCGCAGTTAAGTGTTTTGTCTGGGTTTCTCTGCATATATTTTTACACACACTCCATTTTTTTTTAAGTTCTTTTTCGTTTTTATTATTTGCTACATATCGATAAGAAATTCGCGAGCTGGGTGGCATGCAGGAAGCAAGCGTTGTATCTGTATCTGTATCTTGTTCTTTGCTTTTGTCTCTGTTGCCATGCCTTAATGTTGACTAAATATGCCGCCCACACCCGAACTCAGCTTGTAGCTTGTATAATTTATATGCGCGTATTGCTTAAACGACATGTGGGACACACAAGGACAACAGTCGCCTATATCCTTAGGGAAAAAAGCTAAGCGACAACGCTTATGTATATTAAATATACACACTTTATTTCATAGCTCGTCAATGTCAAAAGGCATTTTAATGGATTTTATATACAAATATAATATATGCATATTTAATCAGGTCAACAAACAGCAAACACATTGCGTATACTTAATGAGCTCTATTGTATTCAATTGTTATACATAATAATCAATCCATGAAAATAACATAAAACAATACTCCCAACAATTAACCACATACTCGTCTAATGCAATCGCCTTAATCTATAATGCAACGCAACAAAAACTATTTAAATTTGACATAAATAATTAAATTTCAATTAAATGTATTTATTGTATTTGTTTTGCATTCTATTTCAGCACCGAATAATGGACGCACTTCATCTTCACCTTCGCAGATATGTCTATTCCAGAATCACAACGCAGCTCTGAGACTGAATGAAGACTGAATCTATCTGGAGAAACGCGGTCTAAATCAGGGGACTGGTAGTACCATTGAATAGAAAAGGGTCTCAAAGCTCAGCGCAAATAGAGACTTGAAAATCTCTTAGTAAAAAGAATAAATAATATATAAAACTAAATATTTAGTAAATTAAAACAAACGTAAAGTACACAACAAAAACAAAAAAAATAATCTTTGGCAGCTAGATTGTAGCCGAACTTTAAATAAATAAATCACCCTGGAATCGCATCCACCACTCCAATTTTAGTTGAGTCGCCAACGCATACCAGGCAGACACATTACGTATACGACCCATGAATATTTGGCGTAGTTGACGATGTCAGCACTGGCGTTTTGGGCCATTTCAAGAGTGGGTATTCCGATTATGTTACTAAATTACATGATTATAGCATATCCATATTTTTGGGCTCTTTTATAAATACTGATTAACAAAAGGAAAAAATAACGTTACAAAATATATTTAGCTAAACAAAAAGTATATATATATATATGTATGTATATATACCAGATGCTGACTCAAATCTATTTACTGCAGTACAGTTCCGCCAGGGTATTTCAATATTGGCCAAACGTATCTAACTTGTCTTTTAGGGAACATTTTTGTATTTTTTTTTATGTTGGCTAACTCAAATGTGTGGGTGTGTGCGTGTGTGTGTGTGAGCTTGTTGTTGCTGCTGTTCATTAGAGTCGCCCACCCGTCCGAAAATGTGTGTGGCATGCAACGCGACACGGCCATGAAACTGCAGGAAACACGAAAAGAGGGTAAATATTTTTGGCCAGCAACTGCTTAGTGAGCTGATGCTCTCGACTGGCTAACTGGCCAACTGGCTAACTGGCCAACTAGATGACCGAATGAGTGAATGACTGCCGGCTGACTGGATGGGCTTCGGGCACTTTCTACTTGCCTGGGTGATTGTTAGATATTATCGGCAAAGTTATTGGTGGCTGCTGCTAAGCATAAAATTTATTAATGCCCCAACTGAGCATCAATGTGGTTGTTGTTGCTGTTCTTACTGTTGTTTTTGTTAGCTGTTTGGTGTTTGGTCCAGCCACGTAGACGGCTAACGGAAGTTACGTGACTCGTGGGAATAAGCCGCAGCAACCAAATGGCCAACTACATTCCACGGCCAAAGCCAAAAGATGCTAACCACCAAATTGCACTTTACCTTCGCTTCAGCTTTTGCACTAATGCGGCAACAAAAGGGCGGCAGTGATAAATCCAAGCAGAGGAAGCTCAAATAAAAATGAAGTAGCCAAGTGCTTGCCCAATGGATTTTATGTGGCTAGTTGTGGAAGACCATATCATCATAATCATGGCAAAAAAAATTGTCCTTTGTTCCGTTTACGGTATAAACGTAAGCTTCGTATTTATGTTCTTTTTGTATACCTGCATTTTTAGTTCCGGAAGCTTTGCTTTTGTAGGAAATATATATATTTTTTATTGGGAAAAAGGTATTGGAAATATTTGATTTTTTTTTTTGCTAAACATTTAAAATGGATTTCTTTGTATCTGCTTTATCTATTAATAATTTTTTAAAACTGTAACAGTTAATTTCTTATAATAACAATTACTTTTGATTTCATCATTTTGAAATTTAATTTTGCCATCAGTTTTGAAATTTAATCGTGAAATTAAAAAGCTTTATTGACATCAAATCGGATAAAACTGTTTACCATTCTGAAATACCCAAAACACGAAACTGCGGCTTATATTAAATTGGATTAGTTTTGGTTCGGTTCTCAATAAGCTGATTACATTCAACGTTTAAACCGATTTGCTTTAAGGTTTTTAGGTTTAGTTAATAGAAAGCTAGTTTGGTTTAAGGTTTGATTGGCATTATTCTGATTTGGTTTAGGGATCTGCTTATAGAAAACTTGTTTGACTCTTGAAACTAGAGAAAAGAAAAACTGCACTTTTTGTTTCGAAACGACTTTCGGTGCTAAACCTGTTCAAAGTTCCGATCATAAAGCTGGCCAGCGAACACAGACAAATAATCAAAATTTATATTGAAGATAATAACAGCAACAATAAGCATATACGCGTAAAGTGCTCATAGTTATGCAAATAGCGTTGCGAATTACATAAATTGCGTATACGCAGCGTTGCCAGCATACGCTATAAATTCGCATAGAAATGGAAGCACTTGGCGAGCATTTGCACAACATTTAGATACCGGAGTGAATGCGTGTGCGGCCCATTGATAAATGTAGGCAAAAAACAACAACATCAACACAACACAAAAGGCCCGCAAATAGCGGAAAATGTTAAACGTCTGCCGTTGGCGTCGCAGTCGACGTCACCGTCCACGTCGGAGGTGCGCAAATTGATATTTTTCTACAACATGCAAATAACAAGAGTAATGCGTGGCGACCTTCCAACAGAGCGCCCCCGGGCTGCCTATCCCAGTGCCATAAATGATCTGATAAGACAACAACAAACGTAAAAATTTATGCATACCAACTAAAACACACACACACACCCACACATACACACACACACATTCGCCTGCGTGTGGCAGACACGTGTCGGATACTGTGGAAAAATGAAATAAAGTTAAACAGGATATTTCAACATTCAAGAACACAAAAACTCAACAAATGAACGCAACGACAAATGAAAGTAAAAGACGACGAGCACGGTTAGAGGGGTTACGGGCTCTACGGGGTTCTATAACGACGACGGGACACATTCCGATTCGGTGTGTTAAAATGTAATAGCAACGTTAATGAACACGAACGCAGTCGCTGCACAGTGGAAATGGTCACATAAAAAGCAGCGTTTCTTGCAAGGCTGCGCCCCAAGTCCCCCGGCCCCCTTTTTCGTTGCCACCCAAACTGTGGTTGTAAAACAAATTCACACACACACACACACACATACAGAGAAGCGCACACATACAGGCCGCCCATTAGGCAGCGTGACTGTGTTAGATATGTGTGGGAAGGGTGGGAAGGTCTGAGACGCAGCGCATTTCAAATCTCAGCAACGCCCGTTCTTCGCAGCGCCACCTAGCGCCCATCATTAACTTTGTTGCTGTCCGTATTGGCAACAGTGATGCCAATTTTTGCTCTTATTTCGAGTCAAATTTGACTTCTTTATTATGTTAGGAAAAATTGTAAATCGTTTTTAGTTGTTTTTTCCAGTTCAACTTTTTTTCCTAAATAAAGAAATTCAATAAATAAGATAAGAAATAATTATAATAATAAGATACAAATAAGAAAAAATAATATATCATATTGATAAGTTAAGAAATAAAGCACACTGAAAAAAAATTTTCCAGCCAAATAAAAAAATAATAAAAATATATTGAAAGCAAAAGCTATTTCATTTTCTGGAAAACAATTTAACTATATTTTGTTTTTAAAAAAGAACACAGAAAAACAATCACCCTTTGAACTGACTCTTTTTCTGAAAAATTTGTCAACACTGTCAGCTACAGTCCCGAAAAAGCAATCGCGCTGCCGTCGAGGCCAACGTAGGTTGCCGTTAACAAACACGAAGCCGTGGTAAAAGGAGCCCATCAAAGCGCCCCACTTTGCACACAATACCAAGCAGACAGACAGCGCGTGGTTTTCATTGGAGCACCCACTGCACACATACATACACATACATACATACATATATTAATTTATATATACGTAGCAAATATATAGAAGGTAAGTAGTGCTTGGAGACGTCGCGCAGTATTCAATGAGGCATTTTACACCATTTGCTTGGCATTTGATGAGCATCTCGTGCCACTTTGTCAATGTAACCCCCTTTTGGGCCGCCCTCTAAGCTGGTGACCAGTTTGCCAGCTTGTTGCTGCCTATTTAGCCGCCCCTTAAGGCTGTTTTATGCCATCGGATGCGTTAACAAAAATTTCCAATATGCCATTTGGATATTCGTGAGGCGGCTCAATTTGCTAAAACCCCTCAAAATGACAAAATTAAACGGCTTGTCCAAACATGCGTTAAAGTATTTTAAGCAAATATGGCAGGGGCGTAGCCTAGAGGGGTAACATTTAATTGCAATCACAATTAACTTTTCATTCGTGAAGCTATATACATATAGCAATAGCATCAACTATCAACTCAATTAACTTAAACTGAAAAAATCAACTTGAAATTGAACTCGCAAAAATTTTATATACGTTTCAGCTAGAAATTAGAGCATAATTTCTTCTCAAGTGTGCATATCAATTTAATACCACTGACCGAAAAGATACCCACAACTACGTCCCTGGGCCATCAGGTATCAGAGCAGGAATAAACGTTCGACATACGCAGCAATTTATGAATACCCTAATTCAGTTTGCTGTAAAAATGTTTACATGTCAAACAAAATGAAATAAAACAGGATGCTGGCGCCAGCAACAACAACAGTAACAACAACAACAAGGATGACGCTGACGATTGACATTCGGGCAGATTAAGCATCCAGATCAGGCTGTAAGTTGTTTCAGGGTGAGCGTGGCCATCAAATATTAAATGGAATACCTACGTAATTAAACTGAAATGAATTTAAGTACACAAATTGAACGACGAGGCAGTCAGCCATGCTCAAGTGGCCCGCCAGGCACATTTCTGGTCTGCACTGCCACAGAATACTTGTCACGCCGGGACAAGCTAAGCAAGCTCGTGCCAGGCCAGCACAGGACATGCTAGGACATAAGGACGTGACCGTCCCACGCCGTATGCACACGGATGTTTGTCTGTTTGAAGCACTCGTGTAAAGTAGCAGCGCAAACAAACACACACACAACCAAACAGCGACGTGATTGTGGGCAACATATCGGTGGCCCAGGCAAAGATCCCGTTGTACGCTCTGTTTGACTTGACCAATCACAACTTTGGCCTTGGGTGTTTTTATTTTTATCTTGTTGTTGTTTCGGCTGTAACTTAAGCTTTAATTAATAGCGATTTAAATATAAATCATATACTCATTAACTATGACTAGAATAGAGTATACTAAAGTGTGTACATTTTTTGTAAGAATAATATATAATATACAAATATATCCAGCTGTCTAACCTCCTGGCAGCATGTCTGTCTGTCCGTCTGTAAAATGTCGTTGATTACAACGTCGCAAAGAGCGCACGTTTATTGCAAATAATCCTTCAAATTATCGATAACCAAAATCGATAAATATCAAAGTTAAGTTAAAGTCAAGCATTAAATTTAAAATTATTAATAAATTCGACTTTAACCAAGTTTTTAGTACTTTTATTTCTTAACACAAAATTAAGTGGAAATGCCTTAAAATTTCCTAGTATTTTCACTGAATTGAATATAAATACCATATTAAATATTCTTTCACGTCTCTAAAGCATCTTCTATAAATATTTTGTGCTTTCATTTTAAGAAAAAGAAATTCCGAATACGCAAGCCAATTAGAGCAATTGGCCAGAAGAGTGCATTGAGTGCATAAGGAGTTGAAGAGCTTTAGGTAATTCCCGGCACTAATTGGACTTGTTGACGCATAAACAGAAATACCAATAAATTTATCAATATATAAGATATATGTATGTGTTTATGCAAACAGCTCGATGAGCAATCACATGCTTGATTAAATTCCGTATATTCTTGGTGAAACCAAAAAGGAAAATAAGAACAAAATATAAAAAAAAGAAATGAAATATTTATATTTCGGGCGTCTATCGATTGTAAACAGGATGATATGTGCTTAAGTTAAACTCGACACACTAACAAGATGACGCTTTGCTAAGATAACATAAACTCAATCGACGAGCGGCCAACGAAAACAGCCCAAAATACACACACCCAGACACACATGTCCAACAACTTGGTAACACTTTCCGCTGTCAATACGTAACACTACCACTTACTACCACTATATATATATATATATACATATATATCCGCAAAGCACATCTGCTATCAGTTTAACTCCCACACAGCAGCTTATCGCATGCATTGCCAAATTGTCGCCATCATTGCCGGCCAAAAAGATAGCAAATTCTGCACAGTGGCTAAATTCATAGTTCAACTGAAGCGAATTATCATACTAATATATTTTAAAGAAAATTTCCTTCTAGTCTCTTTATAATATATTTAATATTTTACTTGGTTTCCTTAAATAAATCAGCTTGAACAATTTTTGTATTATATCTTATCTTGCATTCGATTTATACTTTTATTTTATTTTTATAATTTTTTAATTAGTTTAAATTCTGAGCTTTTGTTGACCAACTTAAAAGTGAGCTTAACTTCTATGACAACAAAGCTCAATCGATTTTTCGTGCAATTTAATAAATTAGTTGTTATTGTTTTGAAATAAATCGGATTTATAATTTTTCGACAAGCGAAGCTTTATATAAATGCTCAACAGAAGTAATTTATTAACTCGTAATTAACACTTGAGAGCACATTTCGTTTACAACCTAATTTTGCCCCACTGTGCAGCAGCGGCGTTCCCGGCGTTCTAGCTACTTGAGAAGCGATTTTCGCTTCGTCTTACTCTCATTCCCCCCAATCCTATCCCAACGCCTCCTCTTCACATTCCCAATTCAACTGCGGTTTCATTAGCCGCGGTCTGTCAAGCTATTTTTCTCGTTGTTGTTGTTGTTGTTGTTATTGTTGTTGTGGCTCTAACTGCGGTTGTGGTTGTATCTATGCCCTTAGCTGCTTGGCTTCCTTTCATTTCGTTAAGTTTGTTGGCCGCAGCAACGGCTATTGAAATTTTTTTCGCATTTAATGCTCCATAACCATAACAAGTTGAACTCACAGTGCAGGCATTGAAGTTGAGTTTCTTTTGGCCATGTAGCTAATGCTGGCAACTCTACTTCAATAGTCCCAGGGTGCGCAACAACACCAACACCAACACCAACGCCCTCCCCCCCCAACCCGATTACAACTGTGGCTCGTTTTTAGCAAATGCAATTAACAAAACACGCTTCTAGCATAAAGTCATTAGTTATTCCATTTCATGAATACGAGTATGCCCTCGAATTCGAATGCTTCAATGAGTGCGGCAGTGGGGAAATGTGTGTGTGTGTGTTTGTGTGTTAGAGTGTGTGTGAGTGTTGTGCGAGCATATGTAGCTGTATGCAGGCTGTTAACTACAAATGTGTGTGTTTGTGTGCGTAGATACAACATTATTTTGGTGGATTTTGGCCAGCATCCGGAACTCTGGCCAACAAGCGAGCGCCAGTAGCGACAACCCTACACCCTAACAACCTATCGAGTCGGGGCCAGCGCGTGGACTCTACGCTAAATTGGCATCCACTGTTGCTGTTACTGGCTGCTGTACATGTTAGTGGTAGTTTCATAGCAGGCCCTGTTGGCTATTCGGCGCCACGTTGTTTGCACTCACCTCAAGCCAAGTTGCGCAAATATTATTTGGCCGTACGGCGTGCCATGGACCCGGATAAAGTTTTCGGCGTGAGTCCTTATGTACTTTATGCAAAAATGGTATTCAATACTTAAAGATTTATGAGTCTATGAATCTTGCATGGTAGATTAAGAGTGTGTGTGTGTGTGTGTGTGGTGACATGAAATACTGATACGCCCTCGCTTTACCCACAATCCGTTAGACCCAAAGTCCGACGCACTGGCGGCCTAGTGGCTCACTCTCAAGCTGCGGCACATGTAGGGCTTTGCATAAGCCAAAAGAGCGTCGGCCAAAGCCGAAACTCTGTCCAAAGCAAACACCACAAATTAGTCGGCGCAAACTGGAGGCAACTCTTTTAACAACAACGAACAAAAAAAAAAAGGTGCAGTTGAGAATAAAAAGCATAAAAACTAAAATCAAGTGCTTAACCATTAGATACCCTATACGCTTAAGCAAAGAAGCGTTTGGCTTGAAGCCAAGCAAACACTTTCTTTTAGCCACTTACAGGGTATACAAATCAAGTGAATTCCATAGGCCCTGCGGCTGAAGGCAAAACTTTGGCACTGCTTGAGAAAGCTTGGAAAAGTAGCAGCTGCCAGGACACATGAATCAGCACAAAGTCCTGAAAGTTTTTCAATGATTTAATTAGAATTCTTTAAGGTAAAATATCCAACGTCCTCGGTGAGTTTAATTATGAAATTTCAAGGTGACACAACAAAGTGACAATGTTAATGGGTGTGTTTGTGTGTGTGTGTGTGGCTGTGTGTGCAATAGGGTGGTAGGGTGACTTCGAGCGCATCAAATTGGCTCACTTAGGCATTCCTCTAGGTGTTGCGGTAAATTAGTCGGCGACGATTTTCAAATGTGTTAATTCGAAATATTAATGATAGAAAGCGCTAAATAGGCTTAATGAATTCATTTTATCAAGAGGCGTTTACAAGCTGTCTGCTGTTCAAACCACTAGTCTGCGGTTAAAATTGTCATTAGGTTTACATTGTAAACACCTTTGTTAACAATCTATAGATAGAACATGACTTTTTTACATTTAAATTAATATTAAAATATACAAATCATTTTGAATGGTAAGTTTTTCTATTTTTCTTAAAGTAAAAATTATATTTTTATATAGTTATAAGTTAAAATCTAAAACCCATTTTTTTTTTCTTTTTTTAATGTTAAGTTAACCTAAGATGTTTATTTAAGCTTAAACCTTGACTTCATAAACACACAAAAATTGCATCCATAACTTGAACTGCCTAGACTTATCAAGACAAAAGATATATAATATTTATATATTTGTATATATGATTGAGTTATGCTGTTTTTGGCTTATTTTACTTTTCAAAGCTAGACAATAGCCTAAATTTAAGCAAACTAAACCAATACATTTTGTATAGTATAAAACAAATATGTGATTTTATTATTTGCCAAATACAGTATTTATCGGTTCAGTGTGAATTTATGTTGAGCAACTTTTCGGTTAATGGAGGAATAGGAAACCGCCTTGTTAAAATGGATTTACCCATAATATAAATTCCTAGGAAAAGCACAGACCCTTTTCAGACACCACCATGTTGATAATTGCAACCCAGATTAGTTGTGCCTCATCTTTCAGCTGCCGAAATTTCGAAGTTTCCAATGACAACCAATCAGGGCTCAGACTGCTGACACTGATAATTGGCATCTCATGCCAAGCTCCTGGCCTGCCTCGATTAAACTTCAATCTTTTATCGTGTTGGCAGCAACGGCAGCGGGCAAATACGCAAATGGCGCTGGATAAAGGCAAAATCACGTCAAGATTAATGTTTATTGATTTTCGCGGCTATGATAATATTGCGCCTGGGACCTGGGGCACAACAAGCGAAGGGGTGCTTCCTTTTTGGTATGATTATTTTTTTTTTATTTATTTATTTATTTTTTGGTTTTGGCTTACTACGCAGGATTTACTAAGCCTATTTAAAATTTGTCTTGTGCGGCGCGGCTTTTATTTGTATTTACATTTTACTGAATGCTTCGAAAGCTTATTTTGATGTTGGATTTCGGCTTTACTTAAAGTTTTCCCAGGTTTCTAAACGAATTTTCGCAAAAGACATGGAATAGAGCAAAATGGTGGGAGAAATAGGCGTAGATGCTATAAAATTTCTTATATAAAAATGAAACGT
>SCDT01001310.1:0-14153 GCA_004143765.1 Drosophila melanica
CCCCTCCCCTTGCACCTACTACTAGTGACGTGTCTGGCTAAGCATTTAATGCCTTTGCACACACACATGCCCCATGCAGCGGCACGAATCGCAGCACAGAAAGCGAAAGCGAAAGCAAACAAACAAATATCACATAATGAACCCCAGGACAAAGTGGATGCAGTGCCTCCACGAGCATCTAATGCCGTGCAGCTGTTTATGAGCTTAGTTGCAGCAGAGCTGAGCGAAAGAATAAGCCAAAAACAGTTCACTGCATTAAATAACATACCCTTGTGTGCACACATACATGTGCACATACCCATTTTGAAATATCTCTGGCTGCAACACAAAAACACAATTTGCATACATTAGACTGGGACTCGAACCTCGTTGTTTATTTTGTTTTCTTTGTAATGTTATATCAACACTAAATAAATAAAAATGTGTTTATTTTATTCTATTAAATTTGTTTTAAAAGATGTTAAGATGATAAATTTAAACCTGCTTGCTACCGATTATTCCTACAGTAGTAGTTCTATATGTAGTGCTGTTGGATAAGTCGTGCTACATATTTAACAGCCAAATCACTCTTTCTGTGTGGAAAACATAAGCAAAACTTAAGCTACGCTTTCGCCGCGCTTTGTCCTTTTTTGTTTGGCAGCAGCAAATGCTGAGCTCACAGCTTTCGCATTATTTTGCTTTCATGACTTTCAGCTTTTTATTTTTTGTTTAAATTTTCATTTTGTATGATGATTTATGCACACTCATTAAATTCATAAGTTCTAAAATTTTCCTTCGACCGACTTGGCTGACCCCGCTGGGACACGTCAGCTTTTTGCCTATGCGGCGCTGATTTATCTGGCGGAATTTGTTAGCCAGTATTATTGGCCCCAAAACCGCCAGCCAGAGCCACAGAAAAAGCCACAAATTTGGCACGCAATTAGGTGGCCACGTTGCACACTTGAAATGAACGTGCCGCATAAATATCAACTTTTTCTTTCGGTTTCGACTGCCCTTTTGTCTGTGGCCCAAAATATAAATTGAGTGCGGCAGCAACAAGCGGCAGATTAAGCACATAAAGCTCGTCCTTGCAGTCCTTGCAGCAATGCCCATAAAACTCACACACACATAAGTGACTAACCACAGCGCACTGAAGGATAAACACCAGAGACCGCATATCCTGCTGATGGCTTATATTTGTCTTCCGCCTGTTTGCCAAGTGGCTAACGCTGCGAGAATGTCCCTTAAACTGATTAACATGGTCAAGGACCAAGGCTCACATAAAAGATATAGTTCGTTTCGTTAGTCTGTTAAACTTAGCTTTGAATTTATACTTATAATTTTAAAACTTAAAATTTTCATAATCCTTTATAATCTTTCTTTGAGAAAAGAAATGTGTTAACAAAAGTAAAACCCACGCACAAAATAAATATTTTAAATCTTGTTTACGTAATTCATTTTCTGCGTTACGCTTAATCATAAGCCTTTCTATGGCTGCTTTCATTTCTTGGTAAAATTGGCCATTGTGCGAGACGCATTTCCATTCGCTATTTTCACAGCAATTTTGCACGCAAAGTGTGCTTTTCCGGGAAATTTCATTTAAAAGCGACATTTGCTCGGTCACATTTGACCCAAGTTCAGCGGAATTGCAATTGAGCCAGAGACGTGGAAGGACCAAAATGCGTTGCAACATCAAAAACGCAGGCAAAACGAAAATGCAAAAGGAAAATGGCAAATCAAAATTGAATTTCCAATATAATGCCTGATTGCTAACCCCAGGCGTACCTGGACCCCCCACTGAGTGGGACAGGAGCAGGGGCAGGGGCTGCTGTTCCTCGAATATCTGTGGCTTATGTGCGTTTTGCCAGCCAGCAAAGGCCCTTCGGCCCACGCTGTGCTCTGCATGCATTGTGGAAGTAGGAGGGAAAAAGAGAGAGAGAGAGAGAGAGAGAGAGAGAGAGAGAGAGAGATAGACTTATGTCAGCCTTATCTGGCTGCTTTCATAAGCAGCAACAGTCTCATCGCATGCAAATTTCCAGCAATTGGTTTTATGAGGCTTTTAGCCAAATAAATCCCTGAAATACTTGCCGCAGCCTCCTCGCTTGTCCGCCCGAAAGCTGTGCTTCAACTGATTTAATTAAATCGCTTTTCCTGGCTTTAATGTGCAATTACATAACATAGTTTGGCAATTTGCCATCAAACGAATACACACAAATCTTTATTGCTTATTATTTTGCGCACATTCTTCAACAATTCTCTCGCCGTTTCTTCGGCCTTTTCTTTGTTTTTCATTTGGGATTGCTTTTAATTTGCACTCGCTAATGGGCTCCCATTGGACACCCAACCCCAACCCCAACCCCAAAGCCCAACCCCAGGACCCAGGACACCGCTTGTTTTTCTTAAGACAAAAGAATTGTTCATGAATTTTCATTAATTCACACAGTTCTCAACGCCCTCGTTTGCCTGACCCGCCCCCCTTTGCCCTGCCCTCGCACAGCCAGCAACCTCACACATCCGGTTCAGTCTTCTTCTTTTCCTTTTTTTTTAATTTTGCTGGCGTTTTCGGCATAAAAATTCATTAGATATTTTGCATAAATTAGAAGCACCAAAAACAACAACAACAAACTTGGACTGGGGAAAATTAACAGGCGAACGAACCGTTAAATTATCGATAACAACAATGATTTATCGACAATGTAGCTAAATTTTGCAATAATATCAAGCATTCGCTCTTATAATACCAAATCCAAATTGAAAAAACCCTTTCATGGATATGGAAAACATTAAAAAAAAAAACAATAATTTAAATGACTTACCAAATGGCAACACATTTAATTAATTGGCATGGAAACCATGCAGAAAGTGTGCACAATGGGCGTCAATTTGCGAATGCATTAAAAGCCAGGTCTATAAATTGCTATCCATATGTAATTTTAATAATGCTATGTTTGGCCAAAGCCCATTATCGAATGGCTCTAATTACTTTAAAGTTAACCGTAATTTACGCACATTAAAATCAATGAAAATAATTAACCTGCCGCCAGAAAGCAAGCAATGGGGCTTTCACAGTTTCATGAGCATCGGAAACGGGTGGGGGGGNGCGAGGGGGGGAGGGTGTGGGGGGGGGGGGGGGGGGGGGGGGGGGGGGGGGGGGGGGGGGAGTGGAGATCGAAAAGTAATTTATTTATTTATTTATTTTATGAGGCTGTGCAAATAATGGCATTTGCCTGGCCGCAAATAAATCAAATCATTAGCACGCAAAGGTCGCAGTTCAGATGGGGATGTTTGGGGCTTTGTTTAGCCGAAGGGCTTCTGTTTTTCGGGGCTCTTTGCGCGCTTGTCATGGGTATTAATGCTAAATTAAGTACGCCCCATGGAGCAGCCATGCACAAACATATGTGTGTGTGTGTGTGTGCCATATGCCATCTAGACGCGCAAAACATAAAAATCAAATTCTTATTAAATTTCCGCACGCCCACGCATTTATGCGGCCTAGGCTCAAGGCAAATATCAAGTGGTAGCCCACATACATACCCGAACCCCGCTACACACACACACACACACAACAGTCGGTTGCTTCAATGAATTTTACATGTTTTTCTGTGCTTGTCGCTTTGTTTTTCTTGCACGTCCCCCCAACTAACCCCGCTGAGCCGCAAGCTGGCAACATGTAAAATACAAGTCAAAGCACACACACACACACACACACTCATACATATATGAGCAGAGCACAGCATGTGCGGAATGTTCATCAATACACATTTAGTTCACTTTTTGGTTTTTCTTGTTTGTTTTTTTTTTTGGCTGGCTGCGCTGTAAGTTTTTAAGGGGTGAAGAGGGGAATGTTTTGGGAATGCTTTAGTTTACGTTTTATATACCTCGCTTTCAGGCCAATGCTATTACCATGAAATTAACATTTATTTGCTTGGCAAGCCTCTACAATTCCCATCCCATCTCCCCCGCAGCACTATTTACACACCCACAACCTGCTGCCTTTCGTTTTCTGTTGCCTACTTTGTGGCGCGGCAATAAATACATTTGCATAAATTATGCAACATATGAAAAGCGCCCGTAATTGTTGTTTTTATTGCTGTTATTGTTATTGTTGCTGACTTTTAGTTTTTTGCGCTTCCTAAATGGACCTGCGCCTGGCATAAGCTAGTTTCAGCCACTGATCCTGTTGGTCCAAAGCCGCTGGCAAATTGGGCAGCAACAAAATCACCAAAAAAAAAACCCCAAAAGAAAATACACTTCAAAAGCAAAGCCAAAACAAAGTGCCAACAAAATAATTGCTCGCATTTTGGCTAGCGGGCAATGGGATAAAAATGTGTATGTGTGGAAGTATGTACATATGCCACGCCCATAGCCATATGGTAAACATATATACAAGGGCAGAATGAAATAGTAGCAGATGCCAAATAGACTAAAAATGGTCCGTTGTCCGAGAAGTGCCTTTTGCTACTAACCTACAAAAAAATTAAATTAAGGAATACAAATTTAAGCTGATTTAAAATGTAAATTAAGGTAGATATATTACTTTTTCATTTTAAAGTATATTTTTGTGGAAATTTAATTTAATTTTATATTCATCTTCCTCTCTTTTCTTTATTCTATCTTTTCTCATTTCTACATCGAAAATAACAATTATTTAAAAAAAACTTTTTTATTCAGATTTTTATTTATTCATACAGGGTATGCTCAAGTCTTACTGTTGTTCGCTTGCCAAACCCAAATCTGAAGATTTCTCCCTCTTTTACTGGTCGTCACATTTTTATGTTTAATATGCCAAATGTGTTGGTGGGTGTAAGTGGGCTTTAGTGTGTGTGTTCCCTCAGACTGTGCGGAATTTAACGCATATTTGCACTTCTCTGGAACATTCTCCATATACTTATTTGGATGCATACATATGGACACATATGGATATTAATGTGGACGCGTATGTGAATGCGCCGTGGAATCCGGCTGCCAATATTTACGATGCTACGTTAATTTTGATGCTATGCCCGCTGGCAATTTGGCGGCCAATTTCGAACCAGACTTATCGCACATATCGTTTTTATGAATCTTTATGATGATTACAGTTATTAGTCATTAGTCACGCTTTCGTTATATGTGTTTTATAGTCTTTTGTCTGTCTCGCTTTTGATTATCTGCCATCATTCAGCTGATTGATTTTGTGTCGACATTTGAAAGGACTGTAAAATAAATTCATTATTTATTCTATGTGCGACTGTGAGTTGTTGTATTTATCATCAGCTGGATTGACCCGATAATACACGTGGGCTGATGCTTAGTGGGCTTACCGTACACACACACACACACACAGACACACCCACACACATTTCATTGTTTCGTTTTTATCTCTTAATTACATTTTCATCTTGATGCTTGACATTCAATGCCTTCAAGTTTCCCAGTTTAATTAACTTGGCAGCCAATCTGTGAATAGCTCCTGCCAGGCGGCTGCTGTAACACGATAGTCCATGGAGCATGTCCTTCAAGCATCGGCCCACCAGTCCCTCCCCCAATCCTCCCTTTTATGAAGCCACATAATTGAATTGTTATGGCTTTCAATGCGTGTCACATATGATGACTAAACTGAAACTCAAGCTGCCAAAAACTGCATTATCTTTTTCGTAATAATAAATAATCGAAATGAAATTATAATTTTAATTAAGTTATATAAAATGTTATCGCAAGAGCTACCAATAACTGAGAACTTTTGTTTAAAACTTAAACTGCTTATTTATTTAACAAAAAAAAGTAAAAACAAAAACGTTTTGTAATTCTTATGGAATACAAATAAAAAAATAATTCTTTGAAAGTTGAATTTACTTTAACCAAGCAAAGTGTGCTTCGAGCTGAAAAAAATAATTCTAGCAATATGAATAATCAACATTATATATTAACAAAAAATTCTTGGAAAAATGTGTAATATATTTTGCAGAAAATGTTGTAAAGTTATGAAAAACTGTTCACAGGTAGTCAAAGCTTTAGCATGTAATTATTACCTGGAAAGTGTGTCTGTGCGAAAAAACTTAAAAAAGTTATCTAAGAAGAAGAAGTTATAGCAGAAATTGCGATTATATAAACGAATGAACGAATGGACGGGCAGCAAAACTGACATTGTACATTCTTCACTTTGTGAACGAGTATAATGAAAGAAAAAGAAAATGTTGTTGACTTGACATTTAAATTAACGGTAAACATATTTCACAATCTGAGACACACTGTTGCCGCAGCCATAAGATAACTTTACCCTCAATTCCAACTTTGAACATTTGTTCCGCATCGAAGACTCCAGAAACTTTCATGTCAATTTCGAACTCTTTTTCGTTTTTACTCATAAAACGCATTTGTCCTTCAAATTGTTGATGTGCAACTAAGTTTGCGTGGATGCGGATTTCATCACGTTAGTTGGTTTGGATTTTTTTTAATTGCTTGTATTTATTCACGGTGTGGTATTCTTGTTGTATAATGAGAATGCAGATTAACTTAAAAATCTACCTAAGCTAAGAAAACATCCTGATTAACTGTAGTTTGTGAAAGTTTGATAAAAACAATTGAAGATATAGCCCAAATCAACTTAAAGTAACCACAAATTGCAAAATTTGTTAAAACCGGATCTTTATCTTATGTGTTTATTCCACATACACAATACTACGCAAATACAAATATCGCTGCACAAAGCGAAATATTCTATCGTTTTTTCTGGATGTGCAAATACATCAAGGGGAAATAGATATTCCATTTTCATGACTTTTTCGTTCTTTATTTTTTTTGCTGCAGGTAACAGACAACTTTTGATGCGCGTGGCAAAAACTTTTCGAAAAGCTTTGTGTGTGTTCTGACTATGCTGTGTGTGTGTGTGGGTGTTATGTGTGTGCCTAACTCGTGAAGTGCTTGCAACGATAGCCGCTGGTTAACAACCAAAAAAAAAAAAAATAAAGTTGGCCACTCTCATTCTTTGTCAAGTCGAGAGGGGGTGCTCTCTTTCTGCCTGCTGCTCATGCGATAATTGCAGCACTGCGCTTGGAATTTGAGGCGACTCCAGTTTCTGCACGCTTTTGCAATTTAATTTATTAAATGCAACAACTTGTAACTAATGAAAATGCACTTAATTTGCACCAGAGCTCAAATGACTTGAAACAAATAACGTTGTCGCTTACACACAAACACACACACACACACACACACACACACACAAACAACACCGCCCTGCTTTTCCTTCCTTCCATCCGGTTTGGCTGAAAAAGCGATTGAGCGTAAATATATTGTTACGCAGTCGCTGACATAATCGAGCCGTCGCATTTTGTAGACAGCGATATTTGTTTCGTTTGCCAGCACGGAAAATGCTCGCAATTTGTGTTCCGATTCGAAATTTCTTCTTCGCTGCATTTGAGAGAAAACAGCGGAATGGAAAAACAGTTGTAACTTTGCAGCTTTCGCTTTTTTTTTTGGCCCACAAAAGTTGCCAGTTGAAGGCCCGAAAGTTAGCACAGTTTGTAGGCTGAATTTAAGTGTCACAATTACTAACAATTGCCGCAACTTGCCACAAAAAAGAAGTGGAAAACTGTTGCATTCAGACGCCACAAAAAGTTGCACACAGTAGCAGTAGTAGACAGCAGCAAGAATCGCAGCAACGGCAGATAATACGGTACTCAACCAAGTTTTAGACACACTTTTAACTAGTTTTCAGCTGGCAATTGCAAGTTTTTAAAGTGCGCCAAGTGGACTTGGATTTGAGTTAAATGCTGCAAATAACCCAAACAGCATATGGGACTTAAAGCTTTTACATATATAAGGAAGAAGAGTATCAATTATACTATCAATTTTAGTTTAGTATTGATTATTTCAACGCGATTTAATTCTGCATATGCAAAAAGGTAGTTTTCATCAACTGAAAGTTATTCCATATGTTAAAAACATGAATTAATTTATTAAATTAAAATAAAATTTCCACCATTTAGTTAACAGTTAACAACACTGTCAGTCTAAATTGCTTATTTATTACAATATACTCATAGAAATTGTAATTTTAAAATATTTTAGCTCTCATTAAAATCAATTAGACCACAAACAGAGCATCACAATATAAAACAAAAGCAAATTCCTGGAATGTATGCGCGTGCATTGTATGAAATTACTTTGTGGTCTCCGCTTATCCCTGCCGTATCGCATCTCCCCCCAAAATAACCCGACTAACTTGAAATGAGGATGCAAAAATCTGATTTAATTACTGCACGTGTGTGGCTTTCCATTTGAGAGTCAAAAAACAAAACTCTCATTTTATTTTTTTTGCATCACAATACACGTCGTATACGTAATGTGAGATATGTGAAATGCAAATTCCATTAGCGCTGAATTTATTTAAAGCATTTTTGCGCGAGTGAACTAATTAATAATTCATGACAAATTGATATGAAAATGCGCCATCAACACACAACAAAACAGAAAAGGACTTTGGAGCATTTTTTCCAACAGTTTTTCAATTTCAATTTGAATTTAGGTTGGAATTTCATTAAATGTGCCGCACTGCGAAAAATATGGAAAATGCACAACAGCAGCAACAAAGTTACTACAAAATGTGCGCAATATTTGTTTTTCAAATGAAAATGAAAATGAATAAATGCAGGAGCAATAGCAGCAGTTGCAGTTGCGGCAACAACAACAAGAGCGTCAGTTGCTGCAGTGATGACAGGCAGCAAAAGTTTTCGCCTTTGGTTTTGCTGTCAGTTTAATGAAGCTGTTGCTGCCCGTTTGCCAAGCGCCGCTGGCAAAGTTCAATGTGTTGTTGGGCTACCGCTGGCAGCAACATGCCACACTGGCAACGCAGTTGTTAATTAAATTGCACGCTCCAAACAGACAAAAGTTGCAACTTGAGAGCTGCAGCTCTTTGCCAATTACTGCTAATGATAATGTTGCTGCAGCTGTTCTAGATGCTACTGCCGATGCTGCTGATATTGCTGCTTACTAATTCATACATGACACGTCCAACAACAACAATGGAGCCCAGTGTGCGGCACAGTCGGCCCACAGCATGCAGCGTCCGTTCATTTATCTAGAAGCGTCTGCACGTGTGGCAGCAACAGCAACCGGACGCGTGGGCGACACACGGACATGAAAACGGACAGAGGACAGCAGTTGGCAATCAATAAATCCCAGGACCTAGCTCCTGTTGATATTTGCACAAGGCAATGCATAAATGCAGATACACACACACATCCATTAACAGTGTGTGTGTGTGGGTTGACGTCTGACGTCCAAGCTGCAAATTTGCATCAGCAGCAACTGGTTGTTGCCATGACTACCGCACTCAGAGCCAATGGCCTTTTGTGCAGCCCAGCAAAAGCTCGAGTTTCATTTTCAGTTTACCGACGATTTTCCTAATGGAAAAGTACAGTTTAGTCCAATATGTTGCCAGGTAACAGTTACTGGCTGTCCCTCATAACGGTAAACTTTAATAATAAAATAAACAGGACACATGAACTATTCAAAAGTCAAAAGCATCAGTTTTAGACGGATGTGCATTAGTCGCCTCATAATTTTAGCATTAACTAACCAACTGCCTTAAATAGTGTTTGTATAATTTATAAATAACTGTGATATTATATAGAAAATCAAGTAGATATGGCAAAATTGATGATATCGGCTAATCAATAATCTTTATACATAAAAATCGAAATACAATTTTTTTATTATAAATCAAATACTGATAGATTACTTTGATATGCTTGAGTTTCTTAGTTTATTTATATTTTACAACACTGGCCATATTTTCATGTCAGGCGGAACATTTTGTCGACACTGTACACAACAGAAACACAAAATGGCGGCGTAGTGTACAGTCGACTGCATTGCAACTGTAATTTGATTTAGCAATTGTGACTCGCTCAGCCCGTCGCAGTTTGTCCGTTTCCGGTCAAATAATCAAGTTACGGCCATATTGCAACAGGAACAAACACACACAAACACACACACACACAACTCAGGAATGTGGGCATGTGGGCCAAAACATGTGTGTGGGGTCCAGTGGGTCCAATTGGTTTATGCATAACACGCATAAACTAGTTAAAAACATATTTGCACTGCAAAATCTTGTTGAAAGGTGGAAGTGGTGGAGGGGAATGGAGAGGAGTGGAGTTGCCTGGTCTTGGCATGATTTACCATGCGGGGAATTTGAATTTGGTTTTGCGCCAAAGTTTTAATTAAACTTGTAAATTGTTGTTGCCACAATGAAAACAAGAAACAATAACAAAACAAGCCAGAACATTGCGGGTATAAACGACTGCCTACTACTCTGCGTTCAGAGTTTTAACGGGTTTGTCGCTTTATTCAAAAAAATAAACGAATAAGCCTTTTTACACCTTCTGTACAGAGTATAACACGTGTGACCACAACAGGTCTTGTGTGTATTGTTCGCCCCGAGCAGTGTGAACAGTGTTGCAAGTGGCTATATGAGTGTGTTATTGTGGCACTTACCAACATTGCCCTCCGCCTGCACAGTATCTCCATGCGTGGCCAGCAATAGCAGCAGCAGAAGCGCCGCCAGGGAACTGAACTGCAGCTGCCTCGCCAAGGATGTCAGTCCAGCGTCCAGGTTGCAGCATACGCGGCTCAGGCCGCAGCTAACCAACGCTGCCGCTGCCGCCGCTGATGACTCTCGTTTACCGTTTAGTAGACGGCAGCGGCTGCGGAGCTGATGCTGCGACGGCAATGACTTCGTCCGAGTACGCTGAGGCAGCTGCTCTTGATGTTGTTGTTGTTGTAGTTGCTGCTGGTGTTGTTGTTGTTGTTGTTGTTGCAATCGCAGCTTAGACCATTCTCTTTGTTGGTGCCCTGCCGCTGCTGCTGCTGCCGCTATTGCTGCTGTTGCTGTTGTTGTTGCTGACTGCTGATGCTGCTTCCTCTGCTGCTGCTGCTGCTGTTGCACTCTAGTTGTTTTAAATTGCTGCCGCTGTTGTTGCTGTTGTTGTACATTGCTTGCCATGATAATCGGCCCACCTGTAAGAAATGAGCAAACAAGAGCGAAAGATGTTTTACTTATTGCTTTTACTTGACGGAAATTGGGAAAGGTTTTTATTAAAAAGTTAAGGATTCGCACACAGTGCACAGTGGTACAAAAACAATTTGCTGCCAATAATATTTGTATAGAAGTCACTGAAAAAAAGAGAAAATTATATTCGTTTCTTCTTAACCCCTAATATCTAATATATAAATCTAATAATTGTAATTTCAGAAATTCAAAAAAGGTAATGAATTGCGGCAACACCCACGACAACATTTGACAAGAAACAACAACAGCCACAGAAATGCTTATCCTAATTGAATAATAAAATCGCATAATTATAACATTTTTCAGGTTTATTAGCTTAGAATTCAGATTTAGATTTTCCCCTAAAGTAAAGCCAAGTAAATTTAAGATGAATACGTTTAAAATGTTTAGCAAAGCCATTAGTTACATTTACATTTCTTTTAAATATAATTCAGCTTGAGTGATTCAGTATATGGCCAAGTCGCTTATCATTAGCGGCTTTCAGCATTTTTCATCACATTTATGGCATAATTTGTAAATAGACATCGCAGCTGTCTGCCAAAATGATAAATTCACGCCAGAAACCGCATAATTTTAAACATTTTGAACATTTATCACGAACACGATGACATGAAATATCCACTTGATGAGCGATTTCAACAGTACTTTCTAAAAGTCTCCATACCACTGTGCACGTTTAAATGATGTGTGTGTGTGTGTGTGTGAGTGTAAAATTGCATTTAAGCGTTTGCGTGGGGGAAACAACTTTTGGCTTTCCGGTATTGCCAGGTATATTGTATACAAATACATATACAATATTTTGCTTAACATGCACAAAACACAATCAGCCCACATCCTTGGAGTTGGAGAGGAGTTGGATGGCGAAGTTGTTCAGCATTGTTGCAGTTTCCGGTCTTTTTCGCAGCGCTCCTTTTGTGCGCTTTCGCAAATAATTCTTGCTGTTTATATGGTAATAAATGTCAGGTTTCATTTCGCTAAAGCGCCAGGAGCTGTGCCGAAAGGAAATTGATTTTCCTTGCTGCTTCAATGAGCTTCTGCTGCGTCTACGCCAGGTGCTCGTTACCTGTGCCCCTTTCTCTAGGGTCCTTTTTTCCTTAGCCGACATATTTTTAAGGCGGGCATCTTAAACTACGCCTTGTATTTCATTGTTAAGCTCTCAGCTGTACAATGTCCTGGCGTCCGTGGCTCATCAGCTGTCGCCCAGTTACACACCCATCACAGATCTGCTCGGGATTATGACCCGACCAAATGTCGAGGTGTGATAAAGGCTACAAAAAATATATATAAGGAAATAAAACAAAAGAATCAAATGCAATTACCTGTCAATCTAGCCCGCAAAATAAACAAGAACGATATTATTTTGCTTGACGAAACATATGTGAGTATATTTTTTATTTCCTTTGGGAATATCCCTAATGTGGTCTTTTTTATTTGACACTTTCGCTTAAAATGGACAAAGGTTTTACGATTTTAGTTGTCACTTAATGGCTTACGATGTTATTACGTTAAATTTCGTGACTTCAGAGTAATCCATTAAAAAGAGGGATTAGAAAAGGGCAGAATGAATACCCAGCTTTGCATGATTCGGATGGACAAAGGTCCCATGAATAAGTACAAAATGAATGCTTATATAAATAAATAAAAAAGAAAACAAAAAAAAGGTAAAATGAGCAAATTTGGCTATAAAATGTCAGCAGGCAAATGCCAATTTTAAATCATGTTAATAAATACGAACAATGTTCCGTTGTTTGCCTTCGCTGAACTGTAAAATTGAGTGAACGTCGAGCAAAACAAACAAAATGAATATTCTCGTAATTGCATATTCTGTTTGCTATTTGCTATTGGCAAATACACAAAGCAAAAGTTTCATTTCTCGAAATAAATTCAAGTTTACTTCAAACTTTGTTGTTGTCTTTGTTGCACGCAAGTCGAAGACTATAGTATATATATATATAACTGGAAGCTATCATATCATGTGTTTTGAATCACTCTGTAAAAGCTGCATGATTAATGTGCTTAAAGATTCGATTGCGACCCGCTCTCTGGCGCAGACGTTATTGCCTTGACATAGTTATTCTCAGGACATTGCGATGACTATGCTTCCTTTTACTATTGGAGTCGTCCTGGGTATCGGTTCATTTCTCATGCGCCGTCCGTTGGCTTTGTCTGGAAAAACAAAACTAAACAAAACTGAGCTTCAATAAGTTTAACTGACCCTCGGCGCCTCCGTGCCACGTGACATTGCAACATATGTGGCGGCATAATTAATCATCGCTCGAACGTGCCGGCCTCAAAGTTTGCGCCACCCGTTCCCACTTATCGAAGAGCCGGAGGCAAAGTTGGAAGCCTACAAAACTTAGTTAGGCTCTTGGTAATATTACCCACTTATAAGAATTTATTGGCCGCAAAAGGAATATTTGATTAGCTGCCCACTCTAATTCAATTTAACTGACGGGCTGCGTCACCCAGTTGCTCTTATTAAATTTCCTTTCATTTCTCTAGCTTCCTTTGCCTTCTTTCTGATTGTCATTGCCATTTCTTAATTCATGCAACTCAATTAGAAGTCGACCTGACAATGAACTTTAATAATTGCAAAAAACCTTTTTAATGTCTGTATTTCCCTGTCGTTCGTTTTAATTAAAAATGTCGAGCAATTAAAAACGCATCAGTGAGTGCAACAAAAAGAAGAAGAAAGCACAAACACAAATAAAAACAAGTTGAGTATAAAACAAACAAAATTTCCTGACAATGCTGGCCCTGGCCTTTTTCTCGACGATAAATAAACTGTGAATCCATTTGCTTAACACCGGGGTAGACTAGTGAAAAAAGATACTCAAACTTTATGCGATTGGGAATAGAATTGATCATTAAATTTGATTGCATACCATAAAGTTCAGTGTATTTTAATAAATTTCACTTCACTAGATTTAATAAGATTTGCTTTCAACGCTTTTTTTAGACATTTTAAAAATTAATATAACCAACAAGAACATTGCAGTCGGCCGAAACCACTGCGTTACACTCGTTCACGTTCTTAAATAAAAGATTCCATAGCTCCCATATATCAAACCCCCATAAAATTGTCAAAAGTGAACCGATTTTCACGTTTGATGGCATT
>SCDT01001310.1:14282-53564 GCA_004143765.1 Drosophila melanica
TTGGGGGGGTCAAATTTTTGGTCAAAAATCATGCCAAAATCGACAAAAATTTTGACATGTAAAGTTGTCAGATTCCATAGCTCCCATATATCAAACCCTCATAACTTTGTCAAAAGTGAACCGATTTTGACGTTTGATGGCATTTTGATCATGATTTATCCTATATATTGACTCCACATTCAAAATATATTCATTATCTATCTACATACCAAATTTGGTAACTCTATCTTTAAAACTGTGGGAAATATTCACTTCTAATCGACCAGCCTCCCAGTGGGCGTGGCACAATAATCTTAACACTGTCTGAAAAGGATAACTACAAGTATATTTCAAAAGTTTCAAGTCTCTATCTTCAATAGCGCCGAAAAAAGTTGCGTTCATCCGGACGGACAGATTGACAGTTTCACTTCGCGAACGAGTATAAAAAGATGCCAACTTAATAAAAAAACTTTCGTAAGCCTTTAAAAGTTTAGCTTTAATTTTTTGGGGAAAAATCAAATAGAATTAAATTGGTGAAAGTAATGCAACTTTCAAGCTGATTCCGGCTATAAGTGAAGAGAAGAGGCGGGCTAATATGTCGAAGCTATGTGTTTAAATTAAGTTTACAGCGAAACGCGGCTCTTACATATTTGCAGATGGGCATGCGGACAGTTACACTTTGGCACGCCTCTGTGTGCATCTCCCTTTTCCCCGTGAATCTCTTGCATTGCTGCATGCCACAAAAGCCGCAGCAGCCAGGATGCAGCAGCAGCCAGAACGCGTTCATTTGTTTGGCCATATATTTTTATTTTTTTTTCATTTTTGGTAGAATACATGCCCCAATCTGCTACCCACTTTGGCTGCTACACGCCTCGTTGCGCGCCTTGCTGCAATTAAAATGCAAGGAAATTACTTTAAAATACATTTGTTGCGCTTGTCAACTGGCTGCAATGCAGGCTTGGCTTCGCCTGCCTTTTTTTTCGCTGCACTGCTCTTACCCCACTTTGGTGCGCATGCTGTCGCAGTCTAATCCCGCGGTAAATGGCATTGGCTTTCTAGTCACATCCGTTTGGCTTTTGTTCGCCCATATTGCGCCCCGAAGCAACGCGATTTAAACTCGCACTCAACACTGCAGTGGGTACCCTTCACTACCCCTCCCCCTTCACTACTTTGTCGCAAGCAGCATTTTCACTTTTCACTTGCCAATGCAATTGGCTCTTCTAGCAACCGCCGCGTATCCTTGACTTGCATATTTTGGCAAAAACTTTCGTCCATTGAATTTCAATCATCAATTTCAATCAAATTCGCTGCAATAGCCGCAAATTATATTGGCTTTGGCTATACAAATTTTACGACATCTCTGCCAAATGCAGCTGCAAAACTTTTAATCCAATTAGACCAACCAAAAATGCTAATAATGATTACGTTTTGATACTCGATGATTTGTTGAAGGACGCTTTATGCGCTTTTCCAACACTACTCACATTAAAGCTTATTGTTGTTAAAACACCTGAGAGTAACAGGTAATTCGCGATTGTGTGAACTCATTTAGAATGATCTAGAATGTGATATGTAAAGTTTACTTTATACATGTAAATGTATGTATTTTCCGTTTAAAAAATAGATAAAATATGAACTATAAAAAGAAACAACAGATAGTACAAAAACAAAAACAGGTGACTCCTTTTTTCACTCACAATCGCAGAGAACAAGAGCGTTTGATCTGTGCCTGTTGGGCGAAAAAGCGCATTGTTGTGTATGCCTTGCTCGCTCACACCACAGAAACTTGGCCGCATTGGCGCTCTCTTTAAATAGATATACCAGTTTGGCATGAAAATTTGTGATATTCATATTTGTATATGTTTATGCATATTTGTAACTCAGTGAATGATAAAATTTAAAATAGTTTTACTCTTATTTTTTTTGCTTGAAAATATCGTAACAGCAGTATTTTGATCAAGAGTGCCTATCAGGCCCATATCGCTGTTTGCGAACACTGTTCTTCAACAAACAAACGCCGTGCAGCACTGCCGCAAGCGCAGCCAACTTAATTTAGTTAGTTGGCCTTTTTTTTGGTGTCGGAACTTTCAAAAGACATATACAACTGAGAGGTACGTTTGCGATTGTTTTTCCAGCAGCACGGAAATATAGAAACTAAACTAAAATTGTAAACTAAATAATTTTTGCCTTGTAAATTTATAAAAATTGCACATCGTCAAGAAAAGGGGACGGAAAATTAATTTTGAAAGTTCTAAACAAAAAGAAGAAGAAGGAAATGGGTAGAAAATACAAGATGAGAAAGGCAGCCGCAGCCGCAGCCGCTGCGGCAGCAGCAGGCAAAGCTGCCGCACAAGCGGATCTTGCTACTGACGAGAGCAACAACAACAACAACAAAAGCAGCGGCAGACGCAGCGGAAACGATAACAAAAACAAGAACACCAAAAGCAATGAAAATACCCAAAAGCAAAACGCGCGCGCCATCCACAGCAGAGCGCTGGATCTGTTAGATCTGGCCGCAAAATTTCATGTAATGCCGAGCGGCACACGCAAAAGTCAACCGTCATCGGGCTCCGGCTCATCGGCCTCGGACAGCTCGGACAGCGATGATGCGCCCGACCAGCTGGCCGTAGATGCAGGTGCTGGCGGCCTGCAAAAAAAACTTGAAGCGAATGTGCCCTCGGATTCGCTGGGATCGACGCCAAAGTATTCGCGCGGCGAGAAGAAGGCGCGTCGCTTGCTCATGAAACTGGACCTGGAACCCATTCCGAATGTGTCGCGTGTGACCATGCGCAAGACCAAGAACGTGCTGCTGTGCATCGATCAGCCGGCGGTGTTCAAGTGTCCCCACACCAAAACGATCATTTGCTTTGGCGAGGTGCGCATCGAGAACACCTCGAATGCGGCTGCTGCTCAGGCAGCCGAACGGTACATCAACGATGTGCATGTGCGCGCCCCGCAGACCCTAAACCTGGACCATCCGCTGGCCGCCAACGACGGTGAGGAGATCGATGTTGCCGCCCTCGCCAGCGAACTGGACGAGAAGGACATTGAGCTGGTCCAAATGCAGGCCGGCTGTCCGCGTCCGACGGCCATCAAGGCGCTGATCAAGCACAAGAGCGATGTGGTCAACGCCATCATGGAGCTAACCGTGGGCGTCGACATCTAAAGATCAAGATCAAGTCGTGCATTGTGCACTTGCACCGTTGCAAAGGATCTCAAAATCATCAAATTAGCTAAAGCAATCTTTAAGATTTGATGGCGCAAAATGAAAATTTCGAAAGAACAACAAAAAAAAAGCGTTTCTGTCTACGGTTCACGACCATTCACCAATAAATACAAAATTTGAAAACTGTAAATTAATTTATATCTGATCGTGTTCAGATACCAGATAGGTAATATTATACTGAATACAGTGTAAAGTATTAAGTAAAGGATTAAGATCATTTTTCCATTATGGGCGCTTGAATCAATATTGATAATAATAGTTTATCAATTCGTGACGCTTTTTGCCACCTAACGGTCTAAATTAAAAATAACCAGCCGAGTCACAAACCCTTGTTGGTTGCTAAATTATTAGATAACAGATGGTCAGCTCAGCTATTATACTAATTTATTATTAATATATTATATAAATATTTTATTGTTATTATTATTATTAGTGGCTGGGTGAATTTTTAAAGTTTTATTATTTTTACTGTTTCTTTGTGCACTTTGCATTTAAATGTTAAAAGCAAACATTTAAAATTATTTTTAATTCTTTTGAGGCTATGTTTATCCGCTTTTATTCGCTTCATATTGTTTATATTGACTTCATCTATATTTCACACTTACTTTAAAAGTGTGATATGCACAAAATAATATATGTCTGATGATCTCCTGTAAGGATTACGAGAAAAATAGTTCGACAACACAAACTTTTGTTCGTTACAAATTTTAAATAACTATATTTTCGCTCATCTTTTTGTATGCATAATAATATTAAATAAGTTACTATCTAGTTCAACACCTACCAAGACACAAACCTTTCTCTTTGTTGCATAATTTAACACCTAAATTATAAAGAATGCTAAAGCTACGAGGTCTGAAGTTGCTTTCAAGAAAGTCAGACTATTTTCCGACTAATCCGTTCGAGTTACACAACTATCTACAGAATATTGATGTCGCACGTTTTATAAATATTCTGCATTTATTTTGTATCTTTATTTTCTTTTCCGTTTTTTTTTTTTTTTAGTTTTCTTTGTGGGTGCTCAAGGGATATTTTGTGCAGCTGTCAGCTTTTTGCTCTTCTGCTTAACTTAATCTTTCGCTCAGTTGCTTAGTTACAACTTCAGTTTTCCAACTGTTTATCTTTGTGGATTTCTTCAGTTGGACTTTTCATCATTTGCGAAATGGCATTGTTTGTGGCTGAGTGTAAGTAATCAGTTTTCCAGTTGGCTGATATTGTTGTTGTTCTTGTTGTTTTTGTTGTTGTTGTTGCTGTTGTTGCCGGGTGCAGGTGCTATTCAAGAGAACTTCGCTGAATAAGTATTCATTCAATTAAAATGGCTTTTGTTGGCTGGCGGCTTCTGCTCCGTATTCTTCTTCTACTGCTTCTTCTTCTTCTTTTGACATCCCGTCGGCAGGCGTCGTGGTCTTGTCGCAACGCAAAGCCACTTAATAAATGGCGGGCTCTAACTTTCGGCTTAATTTCATTCAATTTGCAGCTGTCGTCAGCAGTCGTAAAAAGGACTTTAGTTTTTGCATTGTGGCAGGACTCGTGCCCCACAGTCGCCTCTATTCGCGCACGTTCGAGCAACAATTTCGTCCGCGAAAATTACCAAAAATAAAAATTTGTATTAAGAGAATACAAGCAACAGGCGAAAGATGGGTCGCCTAGGTGTTACCCTGCACCTAGTTTTCAAGTTGTCGACCCACAGATACATATAAGTACATAGGCACGCATATATTACACATACGACCCATGGTATGCAGCATAAAATACTGTTTCGTTAATAACTTTTGTTCGCAGCGATTTTTATGAGATTTTCTGCTTATAAACATTTTACATAAATATATGTAAGTACCATAAATCATAAGCTTAGATAACATGTTACAAAAATGACTTATTAAATTGAATAAACAATTTTTGGCAACTTTTTAAAACCAAATTTCGCATACATTAGCTTATTTATGAGTCTAGCGTAGTTATTTAAATTAGTTTATTTAGATTTGTAAGAAAAATATCCATAATCAAGCTAACGAAAAGACTTTTAACACCGGACACCCCGTTTGTTTCTATTACTTTGAAAGGATATTCAAGAAAATACATTTAAACATTATACGCAATTGCTGCTCTAGTGTAAATCGAACCGGAAATTGATTAAGTTGGGTGCGCAGCGCAGTAGACGCAACCGAAATACAAAATCAGTTGACAGCATCTGCCACGAGGCAAATGGCAGTCGGCGGCAGGTGGCAGGTGGCAGTCTTCGAGGCCATCACCTGGCCACGTGGCGAACGTCTTACGCTTGAGTAAACAGCTTAAGTAGCCGGAAAGAATAGGGGGAAGCCGCAGCCACCAACTAAAGACTGTAACTTTCTGCAAACAATTTTAAGTTTTGTAGCTTTTATGGTCGAAATTTTCGTTGCATCTTTTGTTTTTATATAAATTTTGCGCCTTTGAAACGTGAGTTTCGTTGTTGTGTGAGGGGGGGGACGGGGAGGGTTTTGTGAATTTTAGCAGGCTTTGAATCAGCTGGTAAGTTTTTCAACGCTTTCAAGTTGATTTCGTTGCGCATATCTTGACCAAAAAGCCGCAAAGGATTTTGTCTTACGTCCTGTCTTATGGCCAACAGCTTGCGGCTGTCAGTTGCTGTGCGGCTAAGCATGAAACAACCGCTGTCAAGGGGGCGGGGCAGTGTGTAGGCACTACACTAAACGAAATAAAAAGTACTAAGAATGTTGTACTTTAAGAAAGTACAAACATTGTAGAAATTCGGTCAATGTAACAATTTCTTTGTCCTAAAGTTTCTTGGCAAAAAAAGACGTTTGAGATGATTTCTACCTATATAAAAATTGTAAGATTAATGTTACTAGAAATGAATACCACGCTTTTTTTTCTGAGTGTAGACATTTGTACACACATTTTTACCGACTGATGAGGCAAAAGGCTCAACTCCGGAGGCAGCTCATCATTTAATGTCGGCTTAGGGTATTTCAATATTCGTTTACTGCTGAGCTAATCACAATGCTGCGAATACGTTTCCTTCGGGCGGGTCAAAGGTCGCGCACACTTGAGCCTGAAGTGCCATTTTCGAGGCAGGCCTACCACCTGCCACTTTAGAGCTCTTTGGCGCCACATTATTGTGCATATCGAGCACTCGAGCAAACAAACACGGACACACAGACAGCTGCAAATCTCGAGTGGAATCGGTGGGTTATTTGGGGCAGCATCCGGGCACCCGTTTTATATATATAAGACATAACGAATTTCTTTTATTTGACTTTCGTTTCTATCTCTATACTAAATCTATAGACACACACACATAGAATACCCAGCAAATTCATAATTGCAGCACAGCGTGAAAAAAGGGGATTTCCGTTGTGCGGAAAATGAAAAGCAATTAGATAAGCGCTGGCCGCCAACTCAGCGTGCCAATTGGATATGATTTGTGTCCAACCCAACAGCTGGCTCCAGCTGTTTTACAGCACAATTTATCAGTGTGCAACAACTCACTGAAGGGGGCATTTTCTTTTTCGCTTTTCTTTTTAATTTTGCGAACCTTTTGCCTTGATTTGATATGTAATGAAAAAGAAATCCCCACGGTGATATCATTTGCTTTAATAAGAGCAATCAGAAATTTCAGAATGGAAATTAAATGAGAAACCTTAATGCAATGATTATTATCATTTCACGAGAATTGTATGAATATTTCATATTGAAGGAGACTTCTCAGTCATTATACTACTGAATTTTTTGTATTTTAAATTAGCTTTGATATACTACCAAAAACTAAGATTAGGAAATTGATAAATGCCAAACATTCAAATAAATTTATATATGTATATATATGTATATATATTTAAATACTTTTATAATACTAGTTCGTGCATATTTTTTCGACTTTAAAATCGTAAAGCTAATTTAAAATTGAGTACATTTTTTGAAGTTAAAAAATAAAATTGTCATTGCATGCAGCTTATATTTTTAAAATTTGCATATTTGCTTGCACGTAGAAAACGTTTTTTTAAGCATTGTAAACCGAATTAAACTAAGCCTCCTGAAAAGCTGCTTTGACAAACTTCAACGCATGCAACTTTCAGCTAACTAAGTGGACTATTTATAGCTGTTTAAGCTTACAAATTGCAAGTTGCGTTTTAAGCTGTTTCCCAGCTTAGTAGTTTTACTTTATTATTATATGTATACATTTTTTTTTTTTCTTCATTTTTTTTCTGTTGTGTTGCATAGTTTGCCCATTTGTTGCATCCCCCAAATTGTGGGGCGAGCAGCTTGGGAAACATTTTTCAATTTAAAAGCAAACTGCATGGAAATTGTGCACATCCTGCGCAACTGAATGGGATCCGCTTGGCGCTGCCACCAAAGCCGCTTACATGCGAGGCAGTCCTGCAAGATACAACAACAACAGAACAACAGCAACGGCTGCAACAAAGCTCCTGTTGCTGGTGTCCTAGGTAACTGCAACAAAGTGAAGCAGGGTAGTTGCGCCTCCCTCATGTTGCGTGTGGTGTCGCTTTTAAGGGCTTCCTGGCAAATTTTATGCACTACATATATGATTCCGAGCTTAATAAATTCATAAATGAAAAGTGAGGTCTGATTTATGTTTGCGGCAGATTGCTGATAATCTTGTTAATGTGCCCGACGACAGGCAAGCGAATTTTTCGTATCTCTATATCTGTATCTGGGCGTGTGTATCTATAATTGAGCAGCAGCAGCAGCAGCGTTAGCAGCAGGAAAATTGCATATCAATTGGAAATCAACATTCGATGTTTCCAAAAACAAAATGCGCAGTTTGAAAAGCAAGAATGCAGGTGGGGAGGTGGGGGGTGTGTAACTGACAGATACAGTGGCACCTTTATGTATATGTGTATCTGTAGGTCGTATCTATACCAGTTTCTTATCTGCTTGATAACGGGAAACTGATACATATCACATTTTATGCATACACAATGTCGCTGCCATTTTCGTTCAACATGATAGAATATATAATATGATTAATGCAGATATGCACGAATTTTCCAAGCTATTTCACAATTTTACAGTTGCCAGATGTAATCAATACCACTGTCAAAGCTAATTATGAAATAAATGGAATTCATTTGCATTTTAATTGCATTTATGTTTTACGGGAAAGTATTTTTTGTCTTTTAATTAAAACAGCATTGCATACTTTCAAGCGTCCCGTCAAATGTCAAGTTGATCGCACAAAATGGCGACAGGGCACCAGTAAAACGAAATTAACATAAAAATGGAATCAAATGGAAAAAGGGTGCATTCCTTTAAAATGGGAAAACCTTAAACAAACCCCAAAAATTGAACAAAAAGAAACGTACAATTTTGGCCGACGCCAAACTTTTTAACAGGATGTTGCAAAGTTCTTAGACTTAGTTTTTAGTTTATCATATAGACCCTCCCCCCCCATTTTAGTTTTCCAAGTGACTTACCACGTTTGGTAGTGCGCAAAGTTCTCATGATAAGCAGTCTGCATTTTGGCATCGATACTGTTTGCCATATGTTAGCCGAAAATGCCACGCAGCAGCAACAGCAAAAGGAAGATGTCACCAGCAAATGCAGAGCTGGCCACACTGGCGCGTTTGAGCTGAGCAACTCGCAACGCCAATCGCTGAATTAGCTGGTCGCAGAACACTAGCTGGGATTTTTCCTACTTGCTTGTAGGAGTCACTTTTCTTATTTAACCGCTCAACACTCAGCCCAGCGTTCACTTCGCTGCGCTCCCCAGGTTGAACTGAATTCGTCACTCGACGCGATTGTGATGTTTGCCTCCAGTCGCGAGCATCAGGTAGACGACACACGAGCCGACGCAGCGCACGAAGCGAGCCGAAGCGACAACGATGCACGCCGAAGTCGCGCTTTCCAGCATTCCAGCATCGGGCCTGGGGTAATGTTCGCTGAGCTTTTGTTGAAAAGCTTTTGGTCACCGCTGCTGCTGCTGCGACTGCTGCTGCTGCTGCGACTGCTCCTGTTGCGTCGACAGCGACGCCCACGCGTAAAGCTTGCGCTTGGTATAAAGCTTAGTGCAGCTTTTATGCCCACGCACGTAATGCGAAGTGGCTCTGGTTGTGTGTGTGTGTGTGTGTGTGTGTGTGTGTGTGTGTGGGAGGGAGGGGGAATTACGACGCCTACGGCAACTGGCGCCTGTCTGCAATGTGAGGCCTGCGTTCAGTTATAGGCGCTCTCTTTCTATCTTCATCTCTCTCTCTCTTTCTCTCACTCTCTGTCCCTTTCACACTATCTCTCTTTCACATACTCTCGCGTTTTTGTTTGTGTTTGTTTCCAAAAATAGCAACAGCGCGAACTTTCTACTGTCTTCCCCCAACGCTTTCCCTCCCGCGCTCCTCCTCGTTCAAATTTTTGACCACTTATTCTTTTACATTTATCAACTTTTCCTTTTCGCAACATGCCAATTCAGACTTAAAGCTCCCTACCAAAATACAAATTAAAAATAAATCAAAAAACTCCATCTGCTCATTTTGGCAAGACTATTTTTAGGCATTTTGCATACGCGCAGCGCCTGCGTAGGGACACTCCCTCCGCCCCTACCCCACTGACACATTGATTTTTTTGCTGGTTGTTGCTTATGTTGTTTGTTTTTGTTTTTCCTTTTCGGCTGCCGACGCCTTTTTATGAATGAACTTGGCTCACATATTTATTATGTGACTGCGCGACATTGCATTACTGCCACGCCCCCGCCTCTGGGGTACATGTAGCTCGAGGGTCCTTTAACAATGTCACTGGGAATCTCATTAAGTAAATGGATTGTTCACGTTGAGGTTTTCTGATGCGCCATATGACGCCATTGTATTCCAATTCCAATTCCAATTCAAGCCCAGCTCGAATGTCCTTTTTGGAGTAAACAAGGGTGTGTGTGTGTGTGTGTGTGTGAGCATGTGCTTAGGGGCCAGAGGATATTGCCGGATTGAGAACGTGCGCGTATTATGATTAATACGATGTTCACTTTTAAATTAATTGCATGCAACAACTGGCGCCTTAACATTCATTAATAATCGCAAAGGAACAAAGGAATATAATGAGAGGGAACAGGATACAAGCAGCCTAGACATCTCTTATGGTTGCTAGGGGTGCGGGCAGCACTGCTATATTTTGCCATAAATTATTGCCCAAGGCAACAGCTTGCGTTTGTGTGTTTATCAAACAATAGACTATTTAATCTATGTTTTAATTTGATGGGCGTAGAAGTAGCTTTATATACAAATGGATTTCTTAACGATTCGAATTTGTTTTTGAGAAATCTGTTTTTGGATTATGGAATCGAGTAACATCAGAAAGAGAAGAATTTCACTCAGAACACTTTTTAACCACTCATCGAGTGATGAATAATATACTCAATGATGCATGAAATTTAGTGCCCATTTAAGTATGCTACACAAATTTCAATATAATTGATTATTCGCTTGTAATTAGTATTTAACAAAAAAACATATTACCACCGAAAGCAGACTACTTTAATAAGTTTTGATTGACTAATTGACCCTTAAAGTTAACTATATGTATACATATATATTTCTATGATATAAGTCTTCAAATTTATAACTGCGTGGTTTAGTTTCAGCTTCTTTTAATTAATGTGCCTCAAATCGATATTATTTTGGCAATGTCATACCCAATATCATAATAAACCAAATTAAGTTATGTGATGTTCATAAAAATAATGAATCTATTAATTGATTAACGAATATTAATTATTATATAATACGACAATTCTTACGATATCTAATAATTAAAGACAATGATAACATTTCCATTAAAAGTATTGGATTGTATCTACAAATCAAAAATAAAACAAAAAAATTTAAGAAATTTTAATGTACCAATTATTTATAAAAAAAAAACACTCTTTAAATCTTCAAGTTGTTGTTAATATTATTGACACACTTTTATGTGGCAGTAAAGTGTAAATATAGAATTGCTGGAACTTCTCAGTTTATGGGGATTTTTTGCTGTTGTTGCTGCTCCCTCTTTATTAGCGCCTCTTTGTTGAACTATCTGGTAATTTTATGCGCTACTTTATGAATTGCTTATTTATTTGCTTTATTGTTGACGCACAAACATTTGCGTTTCATTTATAATTCGAACTCGCCGACGCATTGCGGGAATTGTGACGCAGCTTCCGGCTTCCGTTACTGTTTACACAAGTCTTAATCAAAATGAATTTTTCTCTGACATTCATATTGTACATCTCCCAGGAATATAAATGCTGTCACACTGCTTCATGTTGTTATTGCGGCTATATTTAACGACGACGCGTCGGATAGCATATTCATATGTGTACACATTATTTCTACCCACAAGTGAGCATGTCAACAGCATTCAATCAGGGTAAACGAAGTTAAGACAGCAGCCGCGACCCAGTCCACGTCAAAGCAAGTAAGAGTGCTCTAGTTGGGAAAACCCGACTATATTATACCCTAATCCAATTGTAAGCTGTCGAAACATACCTTTTAACCCAAAGAATAACCTATAAACTAACTCCAAACTACACAAACTAAACAATTCGATCTTGCTAAAACTATTCATTTATTCAAATATTCATTTGCAAGAATTTTGGTGTCTGTAGCTCTCATAATCTACGAAATAAGCTTACAAAATTTGGAGCTGTTGTAGATGTACATATATCGATTTTAAGAATAACCTTTGACTTATTATTCACTTGAAATAAACATAAAGTCTTTAGCACTTTTTCCGACATCAAAGCGATCATACGGATGGATAGCGTCGGAGATGCCATCTTCTAACAGTTATATGAATTTGTTCTATTCGCCTCTATTTACCAATATTCGATGCGTTCAGTGTATACAAATAAAGTATCACCCATGGACGCACTTGCCACATTGGCAGCAGGTGCCTCTGCTGAACAATGCTTAAAGGTAAATCACGTCACAGGTCCTGACACCTGACCCGCCCTGAATGGGCGCACGTGACTGCGTTCCTATTAAAAATGTATAACAGTTACCGGGAAACAAAGCAAACACATTATTGCTTATTGCATATAGCGGTTTTGTTCAAGGAAACATTTAAAGTGATAGTGTGGCGATATTTTAGACTGACCCATAATATATATTACTAGGAGTATTAAATAAAACTGTTTCGACCTAGAATTGAACAGAATTTAAAAAAACTGCGACACTACTTTGAAGAATTAGACTCTAAGAATTAGTTCTGAGAAATTAGTATGCACTAAAATATTCAGATAATTCTAAGAGATATTAATAAAAATATATATACATTATTCACTAAAGATGAGTTGACTAAATTTGTATTCGTTCTGCAAGGATGTTAATATACACCTTATTATCTTCCACGTTATTTAGATAGTTTTCTGCCAGGCGAAATGTTTTTTAACTTTGTATTCTAAATAATACATAAATGATAGGTTTGTGTAAGGTTTCCAAAACTTTTCTTGTTGTCTTAAAGTGTGATAAAAATAATTTATAATAATATGTTTTACTCAGAGGGTGTCAAAACTTCGTGAAATAACTTTTGTTTACAACTAAAAACTGTTTTAAAAGGTTGCCAATGTAAAAAGTTGAAAGTAACTAAAGTTTATATTGTAAATTAACGTACATTAAAAATGAGACCTCAACAAAGGCTTCCATTTGCATAGACTACACTCAGAGAAAATATCAAAAATAAAATAATAAAATATTTCTATTTTAACATATAAAAAGAATTTTGTACTTTTTTATTAATTGCATTTTTGTGTATGCATATTTATAGAATCATGAAGAAGATTATAAATATAAACGACGAAGCGCTACAAATTCTATTCGGCGCAAACTTGGACTTTGTACTGCATTTTTCGCTCAGTGTATATATATGTATAATTTATAGCAACATGCGTTGTTAATTGGCTTAGTAATTTGCATATTGTATTTGGTGGTGCATTTTTTTTTTTTGCTTTTTGTTTTTTAGTGGCAAATAGAGGGCAACTGCTTGTGCGGGCGCACCTGTTGCCACACACGCGCGCACGTCAAAGGTCAAATCACTTAGCCTATGCGGAGCCATGCTATTTCTCTATATATAAATAATATATAGTATGTAGATATATACTCTCGACTTACCTCAGTTTGACATTTATCGCGTTGCTCATGTAGTTTTTTATATCATTTTTAGCACAAATGAACGAAGACATGCAAATTGCTATTGTTATTTTTTTTTTGGGTTTCTTGGTTGGTTTTCTCGGTTCGTTTCGGTTGTTGTTATTGCGGTTCGGTTTTCTTTTCGGATTTTATGCTTCTTTTATTTGCTGGCGGGCTGTAAAGAGGCACACACAATTCATACACACATATCAAATTTACAGTTTTTTAGAGTGCGTTTTTCTGTTCTTTTTTGGTTCTTTTCGTGGGCGAGCAGCAACAACTTATTTTTTGACGCAAACAACGTCAGCGACTGACGACAGCAGCGGCGGCCGCTAAATGTCCTAAGCGAAATGAGTCTTTTTTTGTTTTACTTTATTCCTTTTCAATGGTGACTTCAAAGAGCGAGCCGGAGAGCGCCAGCAAAGCGAGCTGGCCACTCAGTGAGCTTGAGAGAGCACCGGTAATTCGATTTGTGAGTGAGCAGGCATACAAGTGCATGTGTGTGTGTGTGTGTGTGTGCACGCGGCGACCCGCAGGTGTTTGCAGGCTCGCGATGATGACGTTGATACTGGCAAAAGAGTGAGTGACTGAGCATAAGAATGAAAGTGAGCGGCATAGCGCAACTTGAACCTGGGCAACTAATTGCCCAGAAGGCGCCTCACTGCTAATGTTTATGACACTGATATTGCCAGCTTGTTTGTATTTTTATGCGATGACAGAAGAGTAAGGTGAAAACTTGTCGCACGCCCACATCCGAGCTGAGAGCGAGTGACTGACTGAGTAGGTGGGGGAGAGAACGTGCGAGAGTAAGGCAGGCAGACTTTGTATAGCGACGCAATAAGCGGGTGCTGCTGTCATAGGGACACACACACACACACACACACATACGCTCACACGCCTTACATTGTATGTGTGCACAAGTCAAGTTGACAGGCCTGTTGTTGTTGTTGCTGTTGCTGTTTGCACAAATTGTCCGTTATGCTATCGCTTGTTTGCTTTTGTGCACGTCACTGTTGCTGTTATTATTGTTGCTGTTCTTCCTTAAAAATAGCAACAACAACAACAACAACAAGAAGAGCTGCCCCAACAGCTCGACATATGCTCAGAGCTTTATATACATTTAATGCAGCATATATTTTTCTGCGCTTAACACTTGAATTCCGTTTGTTGTTCTCGCATGCAAATCTATATAGGCTTATATACACACATTTATCTTATGAAGTTCAGTGTCAAATTTCCATTTCGCTTTCGCTTAAAATTGTACAAAAAATAACCACATTGCTGCCGCAGTCGAAAGCTTCGTCGCCATATTTGTTCGCTCTCTTTATTTATTTAATACATAAATGTTATCAAATATTTGCTCAAGTTTATATAAAATGTAGCACACACACACAGACACACACACACACACGCAGATGTCTTACATTTCTTGCTTTTCGAACACTTCTTTCTTTGCTGCCTAATTTCTTATTTTTGATGTTGCCTAAATTATTCTTTTGGTGGCTGCTCGCGTTGACCGTCAGTCGAAGGACTGCCTGTCCTACTGAAATTACGTTCGTTTGCAGCGCTGCTTCTGGCTCGGCGCTGCCTCTTCGGGAGTTACAGTTAAACATATGCGCGCACACACACACATACAGGAACACATACAACAAAAACCGTTTGTTTCCCACAAATTCCTACGCATTTCGCTGCGTGCTATATATATGTGTGTGAGTGTGTTGGTTAGCTTTGCTTGTGTGCTGTAGGTTAGGCACACGAGCAAAAGCTCTGCACAAGCTTTTGTTTAACCACTTTGGCTTTTTTGCGGCACTTTGAAGTTTAAATGTCAATTGTCAGCGCCGAAGCACACTGCTGGCCTAAAAAGTGAGCCCAGTTTCAGCGCGAAAACTTCTCCGTTTTCTTATGTTTATATAATTGCTTATAATCATATATTTATATTTGTAAATTAAAAAAAATATATAAAATTTTCCTTCTAATTCTCCTTCTAATTCTCAAATGCCTGCTAGCACAGGGCACAAAAGCTGCGCTGCAGCCGCAGCTAAGCTTCTCACTTCTGATTTCATCTCTCCTCCGCCATCCCCCTTTCGCCTGCTGTCACTTGACGTAGGTTGACAGCTGTTTGCTTTAGCTGGCACTTTATGGCTATTGATTTAGCTGGCGAGCTTGAGCGCGCAACAGTTTGAAAGTCGCAGCTTTCACTTTCGTGCCCACCCACACGGCGCCCTCGAATGGACTGCGCCTGTCCGCGCTGCCAGCGCGCTGCATTTGTGTTAGTGTGTCAGCGCGACGCGTGCGCTTTTCGCCGCGAGCAAAAGCTTCGCCAACAGCCTGTTGCCGACGTTGGGCGGACACCAACACAAAAATGAAGCAATAACAGAAAAGCTTCCAGCAGCGGCGCCGCTGCGCTGGAAGGCAATCAGCCAGCCCATGTCCCAGACAATGGCCGTGCGCCCCATTACATGCCAAGGCGTCGCTGCCACTCCGCTCTGCTCTGCTAATCCCTATGAGTACACACTCGCCGCTTGGCATCGCTGCGCATAGCGTATTAATTTTAGCACTTGATAAAACCAAACTGCATGCTAATGCCGTTTTAATGAGTTTCACATCGCCTTTTGTTGGCTGCCATTTTGTGGCCTCTTCAAAAGGGGGATCAACGCATAGCTTTTCTGGCTTAAGCCGCGGGCTAAGTGTTGACTTATTGGCTTTGACTTTGACTTGCGCCATTTGTTGCTGCGTTACAGGGTGGGTGCTGTTGTTGGCGCAACAGGTTGTGCTTGGCAACTAAATGAGAAAGTGTAGCATACTTTCAGGGATTTAAATAAAATATGTCGTTTTGTCGAAAATTAAAGTACTTCAATTGCACCGAACAAAATTAAAGCAAAGTTACGACTTTTGTTAATTATATGCTTGGGATACTTTTTCTCTAGATATCAAATCTTTGCCTTTTTAATTTTTATCAAAACTTCAACAATAAAACGCGGTGCATATTTTTATTTTTTACATTTTATGTAAATCTTTATTTATATTCATTGTGTAAATTTTGTTTGTTTTAGTTAATAAATTTCAGTAATATCTTCCATTTTGGTTTTTTTTTTTTTGTTGGTAAGCCTGTTTAAAATTTTTTTTGCAAGTGTCTAGCTATAAGGTTTAAATATTTTTAGCTTTATTCGCATTTTGTTAATTTTCTGCGTTTGTAAGTATAATTCAAAAGTTTGTCAAGTCAATTTTTTCATAAGATGAACAATTTCCCGTTTTTTACGATATATGTATATAAATAGTTTTTATTTGCTGTGCCAGATAAAAAGTCAAATTTCTACATCGTTTTTTTTTTTTTTGGAATTTTTGTTGCTTTATTTAGACATTATTAACTAAAATTTTTTCGTTTTTACTTACGTTTATAAATAATTTCGAGCTTAGCCTTTTTTTCTTGTGTGTTTGTATATGTATGTGTGTGTGTGTGTGATGCCAAATTAAATATATGATTTATGTATAATGTAAATTAAGTCTACTTAAAATTTGGTTAAACGCTAATTTACACAGAAAAAATACACAACTAAATTATAACTAGGCTTAGAACTGAAAAATTTGCAAATTAGCGCTATGCTTAAGTTTAAAAGTGATGTTTTTGTATGTGTGTGTATGTGTGTAAAGTTGGTTTTCTTTTCTTTTTATACAAAACTTTAAAAAATATTGTTGTGACGGATTTATTTTAGTAACTGTGCGAGTTTTAGGCTGTTCGCCAGATCCATTTAGATGATAGACAATCATTTGATGTGGCAGCACTGACAACAACGATAAGGCAAGTTTAAGAGGCGGCAAATTTTGTAGTGTATTCAAATGACGGTTGTTGCGCTCAAGTTGTGCTGAGTACGACTTATACATATCATAATTATGCTTAAAATTTGGATTTACTTTTCATTTTGTTTTTCGTTGTTTTTTTTTAAGTCTAAGTAAAAGGCACTGATTCGTTTCATATTCATATAAATATATCTCTTCGATTCCATAATCAATTGTAGGCTGATTGCTGAGAGTGAGGGTGCGTGGGTGAGAGGGGCTGCTAGTGCGAGGTGCAACGAGTTCACATTGCAGCAACAACAATAACAACAACCGTCAATGTGTCTGTGTCTGTGTGTGTGTGTGTGTTGTGTCTGTGTATGAGCAATGAAATATACAAAATAATAATACATTATGTAATTACTAAAAATGTAATTAAAATACGTGTATAGTTGTGTGTGTTTGTTTTTATATCTCTTTTATATATATATATAAATTGTAATTATTATTATTTGTTGTTCTACATTTAATTTACATACATTTATTTGCTAATACATAAAAATGTGCTTGTGTGTGTGTTTAGAATTTTCTTTTTGCTATTTTTAAGCGCAATTTATTTTTATTTAAATATTTTTTAATTTCCTTTTTTTTTAATGCTGCCTCATTTATAATTTTATATTTTATTTTCTTTTATTTTTTTCTTTATAAAAATGTTTATGGTTTCGCTTATTTGTAACTATGAGTATGAGATGAGTTTTGAAAGCAGATTTTGCAATGAGTTTTTATTTTTATTTTTACTTTTAGAGTTTTTATTTTTATTTTTACTTTTATAATTGTGTGCGTGTGTGTGGGTGTGTGAATGAATGTGCTGGGGTGTATTTTGGATCAATAATTTAATATAATTTAAATATTTTGTATTTAGCTTTTTGTTTCTGTTTTCACTTATGTTTCACTAAATAAAGCATTCAATTTAACATAAACTCGCATAGCTATAGTTAATAATTTATAGTTATATATTTATCTTTATATTTTATGTATGGTAAGTAGTAAGTAATGCCTAATATTCTATATAATATATATAGCAAAGCAGTTACAAATAATAGTTGCAAATTTATTTAATTTATACATAGATGATCAAGACAAGTTTAGGGGCGCGCCTTAATTCAAATATATTTGAAAATATATGTATAGCTTATAGCAAAAATCATAATACCTTAGCTAGAGCTGCTTTTGTATTTTATTTGCATCATAATCAGAATTTTTGTATAACGCTCATAGGCAGCAAAAAAAATCATAATATTAAACAATTTCGATACAAAAAAAAGAAAAAGTGAAAAACAAGGTTTAAATTATTATTATTATTTTTTTTTTTGGTTGTTAAAGACAAAAAACTAACGAAGAAAGGAAACTAAACGTACAGTTTGTATATAGTTGTCATAATGGGTATACAGCATTATGTGTATATAATATTTAACATGTATTTCCTATNTCCTATATATATATATATATATATACTCTTGTATATATGTAGTGTGTGGTGTGGTATATATATATATAATAATTATCATTATTAATTAACATAAACGTTTTGAGTTTTTCGTAAATTTTTCCATGCGCTGCTTTTAATTTTGATCGCTTTTTTTGTTTTTTAGCATTCTCTACTTTATTTTCCAGTATTATATAATATGGGTTTTAATCCGCTATTCGTTGTGGTTCTTGTTATTGTTGTGGCGTCTTGAGCAGCAATATATCTTTCTTACGCGTACGACTGGCGCCGGCATTGAGGCGCTGATAGAAATAATTGCGGCCGATTTTGCGCTGCAATTTATAAAATTTGCCCGCTAGGAACTTTGTTATGCTCTGCACATAGTCGCGTACGTCCTCATGATCCTCCAGCAAATGTATCGAGATAATGTCGATTTTGATCTTGTCAAAGGGCAGCGTCTGCAAGATCTGTAAAGGATAAATGTCAGTGATTAATACTTTTTTCGTAGATACTGAAATCAGTGAAATTAAATATCACTTACCTCCAGCTCATGCCCCTGCACGCCCAGACTGAGCAGATCGTATTCGGTGCGCTCACATGCCAGCATGATTGTGTAGAGCGGAAAGCATTTGACACGCGAATTAAACCACGAGGTCTCCTCGTCGTGCAAACTATTGATGCGCACATCCTCATTGTGTATGGTAATCTGGCGGAATGAAAAGCATATACATATGAGTTAGTAAAATGCATAGATATATATATATTCATATATATATAAGGTAGTAGTAGTTTACTTATGATTGCTTACAAAAAATTTCTAAAATTTAGTCTCGAATTTGCTACAATTATAGCTTGAATTTTCTCTAACGGTTCGTTGTTCAATCAACAATTAATCAAGCAATCAATCAGTTAGTCAATTAGTCAATACTGACACTCACACATGTTGATTGACAGTTCGCTCTTACCTCTTTGGGAAATGGATTGGGCGAGACGCATGCATGCACCACCTGCATGCGCTGCCGTTGCGCGTTCTGTTTGCGCAACGCGAAATACCAACGCGGCTCCGGCTCGACCAGCACGCCCATCCAGTTGAGCTGCTCGCTCAGCCAGGGCGCCGTTATGAGATGCGCCAGCGGGCCGCTTAGCGATTGGATGACCGCACCATTCAGCTTCCCGCCCACCAAATCGGACACATAATGCGCCAGCTGATCGGCGACGCTGTTGTAGCTGCTGCCGCTGCTGCTGCTGCTGCTGTTGCCCGTGCCGGCGGGCGGTACAGCGGCTGTCGCGGCTGGCGCCTTGCCCGAACTGGAAACGGCGGCGCCCTTGGCCATGTACATATACTTGCGCATATGGATTTGTCGCAGGAATGCAATGAGTGCGGGATCGTCTTGCGCCACGCTGTTCAGCTCGTAGTCGCGCGACATGTTCAGCCGGAATTGCTGATGCCGGATTTCTGCGGAAGGAAGAAAAAGAGTGTTGGATTAACATCTAGACAATTTTTAAAATAAATAAGATTCGATTTAGTTCGGTTTAAAGATGAAACAAAAAGCTAGTACTTCGGATTCGAACCGGTTCGATTCAAGCCCGTCCGTTGCAGCCTTGATTAAAAGTATTTTTTTGATTGTTCGGCTGGGTAATTAGATTTAGTTAAAACTTGTTGCACCACTGGACGCTGACCACCACCAACAACAGCAGCCGACGCCTCGCCTGCTGTGGCGTGCGCGGCATCCACTTCGACACGCTCCGCTGCCAATTGCAGCGCATTGACCAGATTTGCATCGGCCAAATTGAGCACGCGCGAGGGAGACTCTAAGGTACATCTAAGCAATGGAAGAGCAATGGTAGAGTATTTCCACTGACAACATACGTTTTTTATAATGTAAAAAACAATCTTTGTAATTGTCAGAGTTGAAAATGTTGTTCTAATTTTAATAAGTTTACGCACAGAAACTTTAACTTGTTTTATTTCTAAATTATTTTATTTCATTATAATACATTAAAAAGAACTGTCAAAAAATTCGCCAAATTATTATGCATAAATTTCATGTTGAAATCAGTGTTGGTTAACGAGATACTTTCGCGACAGTTTGCCATCAATTTACGGGTGAAAGTGAAAAGTGCGAGGTGGCAAATCGAAGGCTAAATGCCGTTGCCAAAAACGGAATAAAGTGAAAAAAAGAACTTGGCAACGACCTCACCTGACTCAAATGAACCTTGAAACTATGCCGCTGCGGTCATTAGGGGACCGGCCGGTAGGCCCATAAAATATAATGAGCACACGGCCTTTGATATTTAGCTCATGAGCCAATTCCCCTACTCTTAACTAGATATATATGTATATACACACACATATATATTGTATATGTATATTAAAAACGATTTGTTTTAGTTGTTAGTCTCTCCGCGTATTTTATATGCTTGCTTTTCACACTTTCCTTGCGCCAATTTCCACTTTTTGTTTCATTTTTCTTGACCAAAACTAAGCAGTAGAAAAACCGCACAAAATGCTCGTAAAGTCCAAAAGAAATTAAAATATAAAATGTACTCGTAATTGTGGCAAAGCTGACCGAAGGGGTTACCTAGAGGGCCATAGACAGGTTGGCAACAAAACGAAAGAGGCGTGTCTGAGCGCAGTGTCTGCTTTGATGGCCGTATCGTGTTTGTGTCGCATCTGGATTGAGGTTAGGTACAAAGTGGCATGGAACATGAATTTAAATTTAAGCTAGTGAAAGCTAAAGCTTACATTTTCAGCAATATTTTAAAGCGAAAGCAATTAAAAACTAATATATTTAACTGTTGCACAAAGTTTAAAACAAGTATTTTAGTTGGGCACCAAATGGAATGAAATGAATGGAATAGAAAATTATAATTTTAAGTATAAATATAAAATAAATACAGCTGATTTATAAAAATAACATTTGTATTATTATCAAAAAATGCCATAAATATATGTTTTCATGATACTAATCGATATATCAGACACATTTGTATCATTTGAGCTTTATGGTAACTGTTCAATAGCACATTTGCTGTCGTTCTTTGCTCTGTTTGCATGCTGGCCCCTTCTGCAGTTAGTCAGTTAGGGGCGTATTCAGTTGGCCAGGCCGAAGATCGACCCAGTTAGATTAGGCACGGTTCGGCGCGTTAAGGCCAATAAATCAGCGCTGTGCGCGTTATATATTAGCTGTTGGCACATGCACAAGACAACAGGCAGTAACAATTTAGCGATATATAACAACAATAACAATTGGCTCTTATCGCACACACACACACTAGCAGACATGGAAACAAGCCATTTTGAATGGAGCCAAAAAAGCAATTAAACGCAAATAGAGACCCGGACTTGAGCCCGAAGTTGTAGAAATCAATAAAAAAAAAAAGTGGCAATAGAAATGAATTATACAACAACGGCCCAAAACTAAATAAGGGAACAGGCAACAGGGGCCAGGGGGATGGGCACACGCAATCCAGGCCATACAAGTATTACACAACAAGGGTAACATTGCCCCGTTGCAAGGAGAGAAAGAGAGAGAGGAGAGAGAGAGGAAGGGAAAAGTTTTTTAAATATTCTTTGTAAAACAACTTTAAGCGCTCTTGTAATTGAAAATGCATAAAAACTAAACGTGTGTGTGTGGCTTTTGTTGAGTTATTGAATAGGGCGTGCTGCAGCACCAGGGGCACAACTTTATGCGAACCGAGCTACCCCTGACAAATTCTGGCCCTGGCCCTCGCCCGCGGGGCAGACATCAGTGTTTCGGGTCTCAGGTTTTGACGTCTTTAAGTTGGCCGCCGCTTAACCGCAATTAAACGTTCCTCCGAATTAATTTTTTTGGGCTTTGCCCCGTCATTTGTCTTGCCACCCTGACGACCATTGTGTGCTGCCCCGCTGAGCACGGCGATCCCCGCACAACCGCTCCTCGCATTTCTCTGCGCGTCGTGCAAATTAGAAATGTCAGCGTTTTTGACACCGAAATTGCTGCGCCCGCGGCCAGATTCCATTTTTTTTTTCGGCGTTTTTCCCCTGTTATTTAATGAGGATTTACATGTGCTCGCATTTAACGGTTTTTAGTGCAGCTGTCGCTGTTTTATTTCCATTTCATTTAATTTCTTTAACAAATTAAGCATTCAGTTAAACTTGAGAAGCCGCAACTAACTTCGAAGCAGCTGCGAATATTTCGATTAATTTCTATTTTTTCCGTTTTCAGATTTTCCATATCTACCTTTCACCATTTTTATTGGCATCTTTTAAGTGCAGCTGCCTGTTTCATTCCACTTCATTCCACGTTTATCTTCATTTCTTATTTCTCAATTGTTGCTGAGCTCAGTTTTGACGGTTCTGATTCTGTTCCATTCCATTTTGTTTCTTATTGTTTTATATATTTATTTAATAATTTAGTTGCACCAATTGTATCCCATTCATTACTTCATTACAAATAATAAACCTATATTTCACGGCTCCGATTGCTGCGTTTATCTTAACAATTTGTATGCGCAGCTGTTTTGTGTTTCTCTTTAAATTAATTCTACCTTATCAATCGGATATTCTGCTGGTAGACAATTCTATAAATTACACCGCTTAGCCTCTAATCGCCGAATTGCTGTTGAGTTCATTGTAATGTGATCTCCCGTTCCTAATAATAAACTGTCGGTGATATCAGATTTCTACCACTAATAGTGGGCATAAATTTTCTTTCTTTCTCTGAGCGAGTTGTTGTCTCATAAACTTGGCGTACTTTCCATTCAAATTACGGCCAGCAGCGTTAATTAGTTAAAGTTTTCACTTGAGCATTTTATTTCATTGTAGACGCCTTACGTTTTCATCACGGGGATAGCAGCTGGTTGAAGGAAGGGGCGGGACAGAGGTGGGTGACCACCAAATTACTGAAAAAATTGTTGTTGTTGTTAGCCAATTTACGAGCGCAGCGCCAGCAACTGTTTCATATATACATTATAATAAACTTTATGGCCGTTTTGCGACCGAAAACTTTTTTATATTTTTTTTGGCGAAATTAGCACGAAGCGGGACGCGGCAACGTAGACGATGTTAGGAATTGGTATTGCCTAAAATGATTAACAATAGCGGTGAATTGCCAAAAAACAAAAGAGGATTAGTTGTAACTCAAAGGCACTTAAATTTATTGCAAATGTAGTTTGTAGAAAAAAAGTTGTCTCGAAAACGGTTAAAGCAATTAAATTTTTATGTGTTTCATTTCCATTTATACCTAACCTACGATGATTATTATTATTTTTATTTATCGATATGGAAAAGAGACTATATAAGGTAAGAAATGTGCATAAAAATCAGTTTAAGGATCAATATGAGAATTATTTACATACATTTATACGTAACCTGGCTAAATATGAAAAACCGAAATGATTGTGAAGTTTTTTCTGAAGAATTAAATTAAATCAAACTGGAGATTAGATAAAGTAAGAAATTATTGAATAAACACAGACCATTGGCTATGATTATATACGTTTGAAACGAAAGGAGAGTATTTCTACCTATTATATACCTGAAAAAACTGTGATAATAAAGTTTTCAATCCAATGTATTATATAATTCATTTCCAATCATTGTTTCATGAATCCTTTTAAATAATTCATCTCAAAAGATTCCAAATCAAATTGGTATATATACATAATTTAATTATGGCTTAATTTGAAAGCCTCATAACTGATAAATTTGCATTATGCCTGCGTGACTCGAAGGCTTATCGCATGGCAATTTCCACAATTGAATGCCATCGTTGAGGAGAGAGTGAAGTGGAGCCGCACACGTCGAAGACGCCGCTGCCATCGAGGAATTGCGCAATTGCTCAAGTGAAACGCGCGACTAGCGACGAGGGTTGGAAACAACCTGAAACCCGAATGCGGGTGGCTTTGAGCCACGTTCCAAATGAAAGGCAAGCAACCAGCGGAGAGGGGAGGGGAGTGGAGGGGAGTATATAGTGTAGAGACCACTGAATGGCGCATGCTGTGATAATGCTTTTTGAGCTTTGCTTTTCAAATTGAGCACTCGCTGCGCTTTAGTTTGAAAAGCGAACAGCAGGGAAAGTGGGGGGTCTGTCTGCGATCTGTAAGAGAGAGCGTGGACAAGCGGGGGTGGCAACTGCACACACACACACACACACACACGCATACACACAAAATTATGAATCACTAGACACACAGGGCGGCACTGACATCCGGTGGACAAAACAAGGGCAAGGCAACACAGGGGCAGGGGTTAGTGGGTATTATCGTAATACGTGTGGCAACTGCAACTGCAGAGAAGCGGGGACGAAATTGTCCGGCAATGGGTACTGTTTGCCTAGCAAACGCGAAGGAGGGGAGAAGGTTTTGCGGGGTATAAAACTTGTCACTGCTGCTTAACGGGAATTAAGTCATTAGCGTGTGTGTGTGTGAGTGTGAGTGTGCGCGTGTGTGTGTCTTTCGTTGTAAATATCAATTAAAGCTGCAATTTGCAAATTGTCAGAGCCGCAGACCAAAGAAGTGTGAAGATAATGCCTGATTAACATGATAAATGCATTGATTCGACTATCGCCTAACAAACTTGGCACACAAAAAAAAAGAAAGGCCAACAACAAAAAATAGTCGAGATGTTTACGCCAAATGTGGCAACGTTTCAAGATTTGGGCTAATGCGATTGATGGGCCCGTTCAGCTGGTCGCGATTGTTATTGTTGCTGTGGCAGGTGGCAGGTGGCAGGTGGGGCTAATGACATTTGCAACCTGGTTGAAGGCAGCGCCAAGAATCGTGCAGATGCGCCACGCGATGTCAACAATGTGAAAAGTGGCAGCGTTGGCGCCCCCACACTCTCGCAAAAGTGGGCGGGCTCTTTGAGTGAGGGGCGTGGCAGTAGCCAAAGTGCAGGTTGCCAGTCTTAGGTTAGTTCAAAAGTTTCAAAAGGTGCGCCAGGGCGTTCCTTAAGTGGGCTATGGAAAAACTATGTGCAGAACAGGGCAGAGAGCGAAAGAGAGAATGAGAAAGTAAAAAGGATAGAGAGAGAGAGAGAGAAGGAGAGATAGTGAAACCATCGCTTATATCTAGTTAAGGAATATGACGAATGAGGCATGTCGAACTGCATTGAATGTTTACAAGTTGTTTTTAAACTTGCGAACGTTAAATATTCGGAATATTAAGCAAAATATGGACGGAGACCACCAATTAAAGATGTCGTTAATATACATTATATATTTAAACCTTATCCCAATTACCTAACTAAGTACCCACTAGACCAATTAAAAAGTGCAAACCAATTTTTAATGATAAAGCATATGCGCACACGAAAAGTTTATTAAATAAACTTTCAAAAATAAACGATTAAAAATAAATACGATTTTTTCATGTTGTAAAGTTAAAATGATCGATAAACAAATGGAAACAGCAAGTACAAATTTTAGGTCAAGCAGCTTTGCAATCTTTACGCAAGGTCTGAAAGCATTTCGTCATATATATAAATAAATATTATTACAACTCCAACCATATTTCATCACATTTATCAGAGAACATTGCGAAATTGGATACAATAGGTATTGCTATATACTAATTCAACTTATTTATCAGTTGATGACTAAGAAAACTCTTTGTTCGATTAGCATTATCAGCATTGCTTGTTACAAAAATTTGAGGTTATGTAAAAGATAAGGATAAGTTAGGCACAAATTGTTGAGAAATGCAAAAATGAAAGCGTTTTGTAACTTTTATTGAACTGCACCGACACTCATCATATCAACATTATTATCATTATCATTGAGTTGGATCATGATCAAGTAGCTCTCCAAAACTGAAACGTGACATTTACAACGAGCTCGGGGATTTTGTTTGCGGCCCTAAAAAGAGGCCGAGGACGCGGCCAGTGAAATGTTGTAACAATAATATAAGAGCGTAGGCAAGCAGAAAAAAAAGAGAAAACGAACAGAAAAGAAAAAACAAAACGCCGATGGTTTGTTTGGAATTTCATTCTGTAAAGTCATGGTCGAAGTTGCGTTTTGGGAAAATGGAAGCAAAAGAAAAGCCAAAGAAGTAAATGGAACTAAATGCTAAGCCGCCACAAGAATTTGTCACTGTAATAAGCGCATTTGGATTCACATTCTTTTCCATTTATACTCTGTTCACAAGGTCTAAAGGGGTATATGGGTTCGAGACGTTGTTGGTCTTAAAACTTGGAATAAATATATTTGTGTAAGCTTGGATAAAGTGCAAACTTTACAATTCTATTATATTATATATACTATATCTTGCCTCCATCGCAATTGAATTTACCTGAATAACAATTTTACATTCCGTTTTACATTTTTACTTATCAACACACTTTTCGCAGAGTATCGCGTAGTCTATATAATGCAACTGTAACATTCTAGATATATTTTTTTTTATCTGAATGATTTGAAGAATTTTTCATTGACTCAATCGCAGTCACCTTTATGCCACACGGCGAAACGTGTTCAAGTTTATATGCGGCTTAGCGGCTTTTTGTTGTGGCTCGATTAATTTATGCGCAGCGTGCTCATTTGTATTATTATGGTTTATGAATCCGTATGGCTCGTATAAGCGTAATAGAGCCATCAATGGGCCATAAAACTAGAGCTGCCAGCCAAAAGCTGTCAAGCTGTTCGAGCCAAGCCAAGTGGCAGCTGCCACGCCCAATGCAGCGCCAGAACCAAGCCCCGTCTAGTCGACGTGGCGGCAGTCAAAAAAAAAAGAAAGAAGAAAAAACTCAGAGAAAAAGCCAATTAACCGCAGCCATCTCTGAAAAGTGGGTGGCGAACAGCTGACTGGCTGACAGACTGTCGGTTTACTGCAATTTGGCAGCGTCTTTATCGACTTTTAATTCGCTGCACAATTTGCATGTATTTCAATTCTTAAGACAATGACGCTGCGGAAGGAATCGATTCCAGCTAAAGGAAGCAAGCAACAACAACGACCGACAACGCGTAGCGAAAATTACGCGTACTTGAGCGGAATTCACAATGCATTTCCTTAACATTAACGCACAGTGGTAAGGGATTATCAAAGAAATCTCTTTTTATATTTAAATGGAAATTACTAAATAGATGTTTTTTTTTTGGCAAATAAAATCAATCAAGAATAATAGTAATTTTTATAAATTTTTAAATTTGTATATGTGACTTTTGAATATTATCAAAAATTTTTGTTTACCTTAGATAGGAAGAATCAGAAAAAGTCTATTCAATGTCTGTTTTGAGTCACGAACGATCAGAAAGGTATATATTTATATATTCTGATTAGGTGTTCGTGTGTAGTTTGAGTCACTGTGCAAAGTGACTGAAGCTGCTCTACAGGCACACAAATTCACAATGGATTGCCATTGATTTTTTGGGTCTCTTTCGAAGTAGCGAGAAAGAGGCGTGCTTAAGCACTCGTAGTTCGCCCTTAGTCACATTAAGGGGTATGAGTCAGCAGCAATGGTGATCCATCCATCCATCCATCCATCAGGCGCGTTTACACCGAAGCACTTCGGATCGCAGCCAATTGGCAGCGGTGCGGGGAGGAGGCCCCTGCAACTGCCTTTTCATCATATGCAAAAATAACAACAGCAAAAAATTACAAACAAAAAGAAAACAATTTCGCTTGTCTGCTTTCATTGAGAAACGGCACAAATTAAGCAAATTTATTTTGCCCTGTAATAGAGACATGAGACAAGCGACGGTATATATTTATATATATATACATATAACCACATACTATATACTGATTCCACATTGGAGGAATCGGCAACGTCGGGCAATAAACAAAATATTTTAGCGAATTAAAAGAAAAATGCCTCATCCGACAGTTTTTATGTGCGACGAGGCTGGCTGTCGCCTGTCTGGATATATATATAAATAATTTGGATGGTTGTGTCATAGATGTAACCATAGAGCTAGTTTACAGCAATTTGCCAAATCGGGGAGCCATGAGTCATACTTAAGCAAATCAACTAACAAGGTTTTCAACTAACTATAACTGGTTGGCTCAATTAAGGCTAGGTTTCTCAATTAAAGCAATAACACATTTTGCTTACTTGATCTCAACGGATATTATATAATCCAATTAAAGTTGGTTTAGAATCTGTTTACTATATTTTTAAGGCCCAACACCTCTCTATATACGTATTGCTTGTACTTATAAAAATTCAAAATATTTCGATTTATAAATTAGTTCCTAATGAAATTATTTTCAAATTTAGCTTTAGAAAAACTCGCACATTAAATTCGGAAATTCTGAGATTCATGTGTGCATTGATTAAGAGTGTTCGAGGCGGCTCAACAAATGTGAGTTTTTTGGATAATGTAAACTATAGACTTCAAAAACTGACTAATAAACTAAACTATTTATGACTCAGTTTAATTTTTTTGAATATAGCTTTTATGGTAATTTTTTTAACAGCAACAACTGTTATCAACCAACTCCTGATAAGCTTCTAATAGCTTTTCCAATTGCTTGTTTGTGTTTACCGTTTGCTGTTATTTACAGAAAGTTAGCAATCAGATACATTTTTTTAATTAATCGTTTTGCAAATATTATAACAGATGCTCCTGTTAGTGAGTTTTGTAGTATCTAATTTCTGCAGCCTGCTTGTTACAGGGTATTTTCAAGTCGCACACATTTGCTTGCAATACTTTAGGCCCCTTCGCAGTCCCCAATGTGCCTGTGGCTGTGGCTGTGCCTGTGGCTGAGGCAAATGCTGTTTGAGCCATTCATCAAATGGCAAATTAGAAATTCTTTTGGCGTTGCAGCGGTGGCCTTTGTAGGCGGCACGTGTCGCCGCCGATGACGTTATGACAGCAGCTGCTGCCACGTCTGTTGCCAAGTGAGACGTCATCAGACAACTTTGTTGTTCCTGTTTTTGTTGTTATTTGGTTGTTGTTGTTTGCGTTGGTTGTTGACAGGAAGCGCCACTGCGCCAAGCCAAAAGAACTAAAAACAAAAAGGAAAAAACAGAGGAGGAACCCACCAAAACGAAAGCAAAAAAAAAAAGATCTATGACAAAAGATGCGCTAAGCGGCAACTAAGCAGGACACGTAGACAGCATGGACTCGTCCCGGCTAGTTAGAAGGATGCGTAAACTAATCTGAAAAGTGTGCCCAGGAAAGGACAGCAGGCAGCCAAAAGCAAACACAGCCTACATCCGGTGGAAGCACATACACACACACACACAAAAAAAGAAGAAGAAAACAAAAACTTGCAACGTAAAAAAAAAAATAAAATTTAAATGAAGAAACGCGCCCGGTGAAAAAATAAATAAACAGATGAGACATATGCCAAAGATATCAAATTTATATGTGAATATATATGACAAGTCACGACGAATATTAAATGCCCTAAAATAAAATAACATATGGTTATATAAAATATCTAAATCTAATGTTGAAAAAAACTGAGCAAAAGGTAATTGCTGATGTCAAACTTATTGTTTGTCAAATTGAGATATGTTCAATATATCTAAAATATATTTGTTTTTCAGTTACATATTTATGCTCAAGTTTTTATGCTATACTTGTCAGCCCGATCAAGAGTATATATATAAACTGTATGGCTTCACCGATGCAAGTAGAGATTACACATTTGCTGACATATTGAAAATGGCCCACCCGCATAGAGTATTTGCATGGAGCGTTTCTCACCTGTCGTGTCCATGTAAACAATTAACGTGGCAAAGACGAGCGCAAACGAGATTAGGCACAGGGCAATGGGCAATAGCTGGCGGTACGGTGATGGGCTGAAGCGCGGATCAAGTTTCTTGCTCTTGGAGGAGTTGATGCCACAGCCCGCTGCAGCAGCGGCCGCAGCATGATGATGATTGTGGTGATGATGCTGTTGATGCTGATGCTGATGCTGATGCTGATGCTGGTGCTGGTGGCGACTCGTCTGTTTATGTGGCTGGTGTTGTGTGGCTCCGACTGTCGTTGCTGCTGCCGCCGCTTTCGACTGCTTGTGGCAGCAATGCTGATGGCTGTGCTGCAGCTGCAGCTGCAACGGCGCCGTTCGCGTCGGCGTCGACAGCGGCGATGAGACAGTGCTGGCCGATGGTGAACTCATTACGCTGCTCAAATCGCTCATGGAACCTGTTGCAGTTGCACCCAAGCCTAAGCCACCGTCGCCGTTGCCACCTCCACCGCCGCCTCCTCCCCCTCTGTCCAGCTGTCGGCTGTAGCGCTTGTGACGCAGCTGCACGTGATCCGTCTCATCGTAGCCATTGTCTTTGGTTGTTTGCCTCACAGTCTGCTGCTGCTGCTGCTGTTGCTGCTGGCCAAAGTTGACATCGTCGACATCATCGCACTCGATGTCATCATCGTCATCCACCGCCGCCAGATTTGTTCGCGCCGGTTGCGTTTTGCGCGTGTGGCACGAATCGCTGGCACTCGATGCTGCTGTTGTTGTTGTTGTTGCTGTTGTTGCTGCTGTCGCTTTGGCTGCTGCTGCTGCAGCTGCAAGCGCCGCACAGCTTCTGCTTAATGTGTACTTTTTGGGCGTGACCTTCCGCCTGCTGCTTGTGGCAACGCTTGTGGAACTGCTCGGCGCTGCCAGCTGCTCAGCGGCCAGCGCTGGATGCGCCGAATACACTTGCTGCGACATTATGACAATTGTTGCTCCTCTGCGATTCGCTCCTTGTTCGTTTTGCACTCCTGCTAGAGTGTCCTGTTCCTACGTTGGCTATTGCTGCTGCTGCTGCTGCTGCTGCTGTTGCTAATGCCACGTCTTCTGCATCCTGGCAACCACACGACTGTGCTGGCAATAAAGAGAAAAGAGTAAAGAATCCAATTAGTTTTGTGTGTTTGTGATGTGAGGTTGTTCAAATGGTATTCAAACTCAAACAGCTACCTTAAAGATACCCTATAATTCTATATAAATCAGTTGTCTCCTCAGAAAATATGACATCAGAAGTAACTAGAATTCAATCTCATACTATATATATTCTTCACATATTTATCTCTTAAACGTATGAATAAAATAAATAGTTAAAATGTAAATAAAAACAAACAAAAAATACCTCGCACATACCCCATTCCGTCAATGATACAGGGTACAATTTTAAAAACTAATTTGATAAAGTGCATTGAACTGAATTCAGAACTGAACTGAGCTCAGGAGCCTGTTCAGCATCCTTTAAGCATGTGCGTGTGTGTGTGTGTGTGTGTGTGTGTGTGTGTGTGTGTGTGTGTGATTGTGTGTTTGCCATTGGTCTTTGGTAATCTTTTGTTAGCTGTCTGCTGTCTGAACTCAATTGCTGTTTTATGAATAGGCAAAATACATTTTGAAAAAATTAAAATGAGAATAAAACACCAAAGAAACGTAGAAGAGAACCAAAAAAAAAAATTAAAATGAAAAAAATATGCTCAACAAGAGCAAAAGTCGTCGCCGCGACGGCCCAAAAGAAATTGAATACAAACTGCACCACCTGTCAAAAATCGAGCGACGAGCACCGCCAGACGGTGGTGCCGAAGGAACAGCAGCAGCAGCAGCAGCTCGTCTCTTTTAAGAGATAGGGCAGCGGGGAGCGGGTGAGGGTGAGGGTGAAGGGTGCGGGGTGCGGGGCAACATGAGAGACGAAACGAGGCGATTGCTAAAGAATTTCAACAACAACGCGCGGTATTTTGTGAACCAAATTAAAAAAGACACAGAGCCAGCCAAAGAGAGGAGAGGGAGAGGAGGTGAAGGCAGGAGCAGGGGCAGAGCCAGTAAGCGAGAGCAAGGGCAGAGGCATTGCAGCGAGGCATGAGAATTATAAATGGAAAACATTGACGCGCAGCAGGCTGAAGAGGGCAGCGTAAAACGCTGGAGAGGGAGTTGAGGGGCGAAGGGAGCTGTAGAAGGTGGAGGAGCAGCCGAGCAGTTGCTGCCAGTTGTACTCAGTCAGTCACTCACTACGCGGTACTCGATACTCTCGGTACACGCTGCGCGCCTGCGCAACAAGCGAGGCGCAAGTGAGACAACGCGTGTAAGAGAGGCAGAGAGAGAGAGAACGACAGAGAGAGCAAATCGAATCGAGTTCATCAACTGTGGCAGGCGGGCACAGCAGATGTTTTTCCAATGTTTGGGCGGCTGTTGCCTGGTCGCGTTTTTTTTTTTGTGTTGCTTCTGCTGCTTCTGCTTCTTCTTTAGCTGTTCTGTTGTTCTGTTGTTGTTACTTCTTCTCGTTTTTGCTTTATGAACCATAACGTCTTCAGGTTGGGTTTATTTTTTTTTTACGCCGCATTTTGGCTCCTTGCAGCGGCTGCTAGGGGCAAGGCTGACCAACGGCCAACGATACCCGTCGCCGTCATCATTTTCAGTCCGCGAGCCATTTGCGCATTCATTTGGCCATTACGCGTGTGCCCCTCCTTGGCCAATATCCAGTCTTCTGTGTATATATATGCTTTGATTTGCTGGAATTTATTGAAACATATAGCCAAAGCCGTTGTCAGACCTGTGATTAAACGCAGTTGTTGCCCCGCTGCAAGCAGCACCATTTAATGATACCCCTTTCTACAATATGTATCGCAGTGTCTTTAAACGATATGATTCTTGGAATGTGCTCGAGTTGAATGAATGCGGATCTGTTTGCCCGGCGCACCATTATAAACGTTAAATGATCCCAAGGCAATCAGCGAGTAATCAGTGAGCCGAGTATCACATATGTACATATATCGCGCCTTTTTTTATGGATGGTATTTATAGATATATGTTTAGCTGTTATAAAGCCATTAAAATTGTGCTCAAATTTTGATAAAGACTATACATAAAACTTATAGATAAATATTTTTTCAAAATTACATAATAAATTAACAATTTTATTGTTGATATCCATTAAAAATATTACTTCATTTCATCGGCATATTTTGGTTGTGAAATCTGTCATCTGAGGTCCCTACTCGGGCGCCAACTATTTTATTTTATTCAACTCAAACTGTAAAACTGAATTTGTATTTTGCTTACTATTCCATGATATTTTTTTTATTAATTTCTGCATTTGTTTAATAACATGTAATATTAAATTTAAATTTTGTCCCTGCTCGGGCGCCCATTACTTATGACTCGCATCCGCACACACAATCAAACAATACAACACAATCATTTGTAATATCGTTTTACTTTTATATCTAATCTAGGGCGTCAATTAGATTTTGTTGGAAAACAAAAATATATATATACATAATTATCTATTTTTGCTTAAATTATGTAAATTCAATTGCACGCATTTGGCTCAAAATTAAAATATACGTGTACTTTTAATGAATTAAACGAGATCAATAGACTCTGGCACTTTCACAATTGAAAACACACACAAATGCTCATTAATAGGTATATCACCAGCAGCACCAAAAAGTGTAATAAAAAAACTCAAACAATAACATTATAATTGTTTACTTCACAATTAATTTTTTTTTGAGTTTTTTGGACTGGTGCAACTTCCATGTTGTTGTGAATTCATTAATTGTGTGGCGCAAGTTGCAATTCAAATGCATTTTCACAGCTTAAATTTTCCAGTTATTGTCTGTGGTATTTTTATGATTGAAAAACAACAACAACAACAAAACGCTTAATGAGATTTTAATTTAGTAATTAGTTTGGGGCTACATACGATTTGTTTTTTTTATAGATCGGACCGTATAAAAGTATCCAAGTATCCCATAGCAACAAAAAAAGCAACAAAACTGCGCGCCGTGTGATTTACGGCCATGTCGCACAGCGCGTAAAATCGATCGATTAAAACTGGAGAGATTCTCGCCGAGTGTGTGCGAGATGCGAGATTGTGTTGGTGTGTGTGTGTGAGTATCTTTGTGTGCTGAGCGCGTGTATTCGTGTAGCCTTGTGTTGTGTTTCTTATTTTCATTTTTTTTCTTCTTTGTAGCTGTGGCGTCGCTTTCATTGATGTTGAGGTTGAGGTTTTTTTCGCCCCTCTTTTTTTTTCTTTTTTTGTCTGGCAACTGTCTGGTGAAAATTGTGCGACATGCGAAAGAGATTTGGTGACAGCGGCGCCACCTTAGAGTGCGGCGGAAGCTTTATAGGATGACAATTTATATTTTCAAATAGAGTGAAAGAGTATAAAAGGCGCGTTAGCAGAAGATGCTTGATTATTGCAATAGGGGTATTCCGATTTATATTGAATAAGATATAGGAGAAAGTGTGCCGAAGCCTTTTCCTGAATTATATACATTATATATTTTACATATGATATAGCAACCGATATATAATCGATAAACGAATCGTTTTATATTCGACAGGCAAATAAGGTAAAGAACTTATTTGACTTGGGTTCACTGCAATCAATTCTGCATTATGTGTGGTGCGACATATTTTGCGCCCTGACTTCCAAGAATTTGCTAAACAGTCGATAGGCAGAGGGGAGGAAGGCGGAAAAGAGGTCCGGCAAACAGGCAGACAACATGTTGCCGAGTGGGGATAGAGCCAGCCCAACATGCCGCAAGAATAATGTTTTGCGGTTAATGATCGTGCGACGACCATCGTTTTAAATGTAACAACAACAACAACAACAACAATAAGAAAGGTACACATAGTGAGGCAGTCAGATAGGGGGAGAGCAAAAGAGAGAGGAAACTTAGAGAACGGCACAAGACATTTTGATAAACATTTACAAACGCACTGAAGCAAAAAGCAGAAACTTCATAGCCACATCCAAGCAACAAAAACAACGACACGAGGTAACCACCAAGTCGAAGTTAACAACAACAACAACAACAACAACGATGACAGGTAGTCAAGTCAAAAAAAAAAAGAGGAGGGAAAAAACCAACAACAACACTTCAAGAAGGCTGGTCGTTGAATATGCTACGCTTTTAACCATATGGTTTATTTATACAACAACAACAACAAGCAGAACAACTCGACGCACACAGTGTAACAACAAAGTGGCAGACAATAAAAATGCAATTCTGAAAAACCTACAACCAACAGCAACAGCAGCAGCAACAACAACAACATGAGCAGTGCGACGACTATCGGCCACAAAATGTTGCTTGGAATTTCGCTGCTACATTTTCTACACTTGCTTGTAAAACGGACTCCCGATGCGGATGATATTGTATGGTTATATGGTCAGGGCTGCCAAATGCGAGGGCTGTTTGATTAAAAGCAAATAAGGTAAACTCAAATATAACGAAGTAAAGATAACACTATAGGTTATCTTACATGCTAAAACTATTGATTGCATTATTTTTGCTTAATTTAGTAATATTTGTCAATAATATATTATTAAAATAATTAAAAATAATGCCTGAACGGTTGCAATTGCTTAAAACTTAAAAAATTAACTATAAATTAAAGACGAATTTATTATTCGAGGATATCAAGATTTTAAAAAATCAAACCTTTATCTTTCTATCTTTCATTCAAGATAGAACCAAGCCTCTCTAAGTGGACACGGTACTTCAGTTTATATTAACAATTTGTCGACCAACCCTCGTGGCTGACCAGTCACCACTAAAAAGTTGTTGAAATTTACCAATTATTTAGTAGATGTTTGCACTCGTACTTGACCCTCAGCTAACCCTCTAAAAGAAAAAACAAAAAACAAAGAACTCAAACTGAAAACGAGCCAAACGAAGCGCTAATGAAAAAATTGCATTCGACGGTAAGTTAAGAAGGTATTTCGAGAATTTATTGGTAACAAAAAACGTTAAGTACAAGTGAATTGTGTGTAGCATATGCTGTCTGCAGTTGCGATCGGGAAAGAGAGGCGAAGGGAGAGACCTAAAACTGGCAATACCTTTGTGTGGTCGTCTGTTGCTTTTGCTGCTTCCTCTTCGTCTTCTTGTTATCTACCTTGTTTATCAGAGCGTCGTCGACGACGCGTCGTTTAATTGTTTGTGCTGGAGGCGTCGTCGCTTTTTGTAGGTGTTGCACAAGAGTGCAGCGAGAGACAATAGCAACAACAACAACAAGTAAAACGGCAAAAAAAACAGTTACTTTAGCAAAATTAGCGCAAGTGACTGGCGAATTGCCAGCAACGACTGACTACGCCGGAATCTAGGGTAAAAGCCTCATCCATACCCCATCCCCGCTTCACCCGAACAGTCACTTCAAAAAGTCGCAAATTGCAAATGTGTCTACGGTTGCGCGCTGCTATTTTATTGCCTTAGCATGTTGGCAATTTATTACCAAAAAAAAAAAAAAAATAAAATATATATATAGTGTATATAGAAAGGGTTGGGACGTTTTAGACTAGGCAATAAAATATGCTTAGTACATGTACACAGACAGTTGGCGTAGTTCCCAACTCCACAGCTGTCGCGTGCCAAAAAAAAAATAATAAAATAAAATAAAAGAAAAAACAGTCCACTTAACCAGGACTCTAAGACGTTGCCTGCAGGCAACAATCCAGTCTGAAATTCGTTGTTGCCAGGCGGCGTTTCCAGTTGCAATTTTGCATGCGACATTTGCCGGCTCACGCTGATTTGCCACATGCCCCATCAACTTTGGCAACTCCGGCAACACTTGCTGCACCTTTTTCAAGCTACTAAATCAAAACTCCGACGGCGCGCTTATCTTAATGAGAAGTTGACGTGTTGGCATGCCAAAATTCTGGGGAAACAAAAAAAAGGCTGCCGCATTTACAACCAAATGCCGCGGATGGGCATATTTATGGCCAAAAACAAAGTGGGTGGTCGCGAATCAATAAAAAAATACGTGTGGCCAGTCAATTTTGCAAATTGCGTCATAAAGTGTTGCGGAAAATAAGTCTGCATGCTGATGCATTTACTAACAAAAAGAAAGACCCGAAAGTTATATTTAAAGTTTACCCCTTAGTTTATTATAGTATAAGGTATTGTAGCACCAAGATAAACTAGAGACTTTGCCTCATCAAGTGGTGTGAATGGTTCGTCAGCAATCTGAATCTCAGTTTACCTTCTTCTCAAACAGATAAAACGACATGTTAAGTTTTGCCTATAGAAATCAGTAAAATAATTTAAATTAATATATGAATAAAAAAAGTCAGTTAAAATGTACTCAATTTTAACTAAAATAAGTATTTAAATAATACATTTGAAAACTAAATGCAATATAAATAACAAGTTTTTATGCATGAAAAATACATCAACGCTCACCGATTTCAGTTCCCTCTAATGCAACCTGTAGGCGAGCTAGTGGAAACAACTTGATTCGATCGGCAATTACGCAACTCTCAACTCAACTGGCATAACTGGCCAGCAGGCTGCTGGAGCAGCAATTAAGTTGCAAGTACTCTACGAGCAGCAACATTGTTTAAATGATTCCACAGCGCGTAGCTCACTTCCAGGGAAAAAGAACGTTATATTAATTTTACCACCCAGCAGAACAGCAGCAGCAACAACAACATAAATCACGTAGCATTGACGTGCCTGCAGCCAAGCAAAGCTCAATGAAGCTGGTCACACAGCAGCAACAACAGAAGCAGCGCAGCGACAGAAGCAGCGCAGCAACAACAGAAGCAGCGTCAGCTTGTGAAACATATGCCAAACAATTCAAAGAGACGTGTAATGAGCAACACGCACAAAACTGAAAAGAAATGGAAATGGATCAAGAGCAGCGAAATGCAACAGATACACATGCGTAAGCAAGAGAGAGAGATAGAGAGAGAGGGAGAGAAAGCGAACAAACGAATAACAACAACTGCACACAGGTCAAGCAGGTACAAATGCAACAAGCACTCGGTTCGCTCGGCTGATAAGAAAAAGAGTGCAATGTGCGTGTCCACACACTCGCGCTCTCGCAAACCAACACAAACGCACTCTCGCACTGCCTGCTCTCGCTCTCTCTGTGTGAGCGAGTGTGGGTCTGCCAACGAGTTCTATTTGTTGAAAACATAAACAATATTTGATGGCTGCGGCGTCAACGTCGTCGTCGTCGTCGTCGTCGTCGTCGGCGGCGGCTGCTTCTTGTGTGTCTACACATGCATGACGAATGGAAAAATAAAAGAAGTCTCCACACCATTCGAGAGAGCGGGCGAGCACTAACTAGCAAAGGCAGAGGCAAAGGCGCAGGCAATGGGCTAGCATAATAGTTCACTTAATCAGGCTTGAGCGGATTTACCAACGAAGACGGCACATTTATCAAAAAGGCAGCATCAGAAACCATGCAAGGGAGCGAGAAAGAGAGAGCGATTCAAAATTGGCCTGGCCAGATAATAGACAAATTGTTGCCTTTCAAAAATACAACTATGTTCGAGCACACACACACACATACACTTATATATCGTTTTCTTTAAAGGTATTTAGTTGGCCGTTTTGCCGCTGATAAGCAGCGGCAGCTTGTTGAGGGCTAAGTGCATGCGGGCGGGGCGGGCCATTTGGGCAGGTGAAAAATTGAAAATTGAGATTATGTTTAAGTAGGAAAAAAAAATGAAGAGAGCTCAGACTCCGACACGGACTCAGGACTCAATAGCTGGCCTCAAACACATGTCGCTGTTTGGCTGGGCAAGCGGAAGACGTTTGTTGCTTTATGCATGAATGGAGTCGCCGCTGAGGAAACTCAAGTGGAAATTTTTCCAGCAGGATAAAAGAGGATGTTGTTTTTGTTTTTGTGTGCGGCTGCATATGTTTTGTTTGCAACACGTTCACGTGGCGCGGCCCTTGTTGCCAGACTTTGGAATTTCTTAAATTTTGGCATGACATTTCGTTTTAAATTTTTTTATACTCGTTCACAAAGTGAAAAGAGTATATTGGTTTTGTGCAATGTCCGTCTTGCTGTCCGTCTGTCCGTCTGTCCGTCTGTCCGTCTGT